>JAAEAF010006274.1:0-68624 GCA_011037195.1 Triatoma infestans | reverse complement strand
TTAAATGCAATGATTTACAGAAAAATATTACACGAAACGATAACTTACTACATGTTATCTATACGTTTATAGTTATAAAATAAAATACAGTTATTAGTGCAAATTATTACAATCATTGAAACTGAAAATATTTTATACAAAGTATTTATTTATATCAACAATATTCTTGGATTAATCAAAAGGCAACGTTATAATATTTATGAAGCAGTGGTTATCAAGTAGAACAATAGACTGTTATATCAAGTATTACCATACGAAAAGGTTAATGTTTTTAAATTACATACTTGGTTGCTCAGGCCTAAGAAAAATTTTTTTTTTTATCTTTAAAAGCTTATTCGACATTTCGGACATCTTGGTATTCTTCCTCAGTAACTGTTAAGGAAAGGTAGGAAGTTAAATGCTATAAGGAGGTTATTTGTGTGTGGTTATATTTTCTCTTTGGCCCTAGCCAATCAATATTTTGCTTGGTTCATTAACAACGCCGTATATGTCTATTTTTTTTTTTTTTTTTTTTTATTTAAGTCGCTTCAATATCTATGGTTATTAGCGCCTGGAGCCTTCTCAGTGCACTGCCGGCCTCCGGACAGTGTTCTCTCGTTATATATAGACAATGCTGCCCATCACCGAACAGTGAGCTGTAGAGGCTCCTAGGAAGAAAAAATCTAAGGGTAGCACTGGACTCAACCCGGGACCTCCGGCGTGGGAGTCCAACGCGCTAACCACTTAGCTAATCCCTCCCCTCGTACGTGTCTATTGTTTATGTTTTAATTTCGAGAGATTCCTTGCTGAATATATATATATATATATATATATTCACTTTGAATTTACGTGAATTCTAATCATTTAATTAAAAATATGTGAAACTCTCATGACTCTTATTTATTGCAATTTACATAAATATAATTGGCATGTTTTCTTTAAATGTTTAATTTTAACTAAATATTCCGTTGCCTTCGATATTATATCAGTGAGAGAATCTAACCTTAATAAAACGTTTTTAGTGAAGCAACCTTCCAGCTCTCCCAAAACTATTCGAAAACAATTTTGACCGAGAAAAGTAACAAACAAAAGTAATATTTCTCTGTATGTATGTATAGTTAGTACAGTAAGTTTAATGAAACTCGATTATGTCATTATGGAGAAAGTCTGAAAAAAAAGCTGTTCATTAAAGTCATACTTCCTGTATCACATATTTGTTTTTAATGAAAATATTATATAGCTGGTAGGTTCGTGTAAACAGCCCTTTAGAAAAAAAGGCTGTTTAATAAACTGAAACAGCCCTTTAGAAGAAACCATAACACACCCGTCACTCCAAGAACCCTCTTATATGAATGTCAGTTTTCCTAGAAAAGTACTTCAAATAAAAGTCATTGACCTACATGTACATAGTATATATATATAAAGTTTAAAGAAAATCATTGCCAGTAAAATCGTCGAAACATTTTACGAGAAAATTGGAAAAAAACTAAAAAATCTATTCAGTAAATTTGGTGATTTCGGTTGAGGAATTTTCACAAATAACTTATGTTATGATACTCAAACGGAATCTCAAGTTTGAACTTTCCGTGTTTTTTATCTTTTGGGCTATGATGTTCATATAAAACATATAACATTTTGGCATCATGTTTACCATTTTAGTTATTAATTTATATTATTTTTATAGTACCTATGTTTATCTTGTGAAATTATTTTTTTTCTTTCTTTTCCTCATATTTCTATTGGCTTTGGTTTATATTAATTATACTTGTGCCTATATATTTTAAGTGTTAATTGTACATATATATTTAGCGCAATTTATATTGTTACCTTAAGGACCATATTTCAATTACTATACTTATTGTAGTTACTATATTGTATACTCTTGAGAGCATTCACCGGCACTGCCGCTAGCTCTTTTTGTTGTAATAATAATATAAACATACCCACACAGCAGCGAGAAAAAACAAGTCTTTTCTGGTGAAAAAGCTCGATATTGAAAATTTTACACGACCATAAGAGTTCCTTTTACAAGCACTAAGAGAAAGTAAAATAAATAAACGTAAAATTTGTTTCGGTATCTCTGAAATGTCTAAAAGAGTGTAAACTTTAAACAATAATAATAACAAGCTTGAGAAGGAATTAGCTCATTGGTAATGCGCTGGATTTGCAACGCGAAAGCCCCCGATTCTAGTCCAGCAGGGTTGCTCTTAGATTTTCTCTTCCTAGGAGCTTCTACAGCTCACTGTCCGGTGATTGTCAGTGTTGTCTGTAGGTAGAGAACACTGCTCGTAGGCTGGCAGTGCCTTAAATTAAAATTAAAGTGTGCAGAATATTGTAAGTAAAATTCTTAGTAGTTTTTTTTTTGTTACTTTCATCTTTCTCTCACTGTTGTAAGAAAAAGTATTGAAATCGCGTCAAATTTTCGTTATAGATTTTTCGCCGGAAATACACGCTTCGAAGTTCCCTGAGTCTAGAAAAGTGTTTTTTAGGAATTCGTCACTTTCTCACCCTCTCTCTCTCTCTTTTTCTCAGTGTTTGTGTGTGTGTCTTCAATATAGCTCTAAAAGAGAAAATCGAATAAAGTTCATTCTTGATATTAATTTAAGTGCTACCATTAGACCCAATAATAGATTTTGATCAAGTAGATCAACCGGAAGTTGCTGAATGGATTTTTTTTTAGTTTTTTGCGATTTTCTCACACGATTTTTTTTTTTAAATTAATTTAAGGTTTCGGGGGAAGTTTCCACTTTAATTATATTTCAGTTTATTATATCATTCTATCATCTACAATAATTACATCATCTATTAATTACAATGAAATATGATGCTAAAATTTGAAGTTTCAAAGAAAACCGGTTCATCGGAAGTGCAACCTTTCAGAACAGTTTTTTCAAATTTTTTTATGACTTTTCTTTATAAAACACATCAGTGAGTTTCATTAGTTTGGTATACTAAATCTATTACTTTTGATTTGAAACAGATTTCCGAATAAATTCATTAAAGGTGGTTTTTGCGGGCGGCGTGAGGTTATCCTCTTAATTTCGTGAGGTGCCATATCAATTTATTATACGACACCATCATCTGCATTAATTAGAAATAAATTTAACGTCAAAATTCCAAATTTGAAAAATCAATTAAGTAACGAAAACTCAGTAATAGTATGACATTAATAAACAATGTTTTCACTTTTCTGCTTCATTAAATTTGAAATACTAACTGTCCAAACAGAATCCTATCTTTTGGTTGAAAACTTTTTTCCGATATAAATTATTTTAAAGAGATTCTATGGAGCTGGAAGGTCATGCATGCTCTCTCAAAAAAAAGTTGACTAATAAGCATTTAAGTAAAAATCATAAGTTTGTAGAAAATGGATTTATAACTATGTAAAATCGCCGTAAGAGAAAGTCATTTGAATGTTCCACTTCAGACTTATTTTTTATTTTTTTTCCTAGGAAGAAAAAATCTAAGGGTAGCACTGGACTCGAACCTGGGTCCTCCGCGTAGGAGCCCAGTACGCTAACCACTTAGCTATTCCCTTCCCTCAGATTTACTATTATTATTATTAGACATTTAAGGGGAGCTTTTGAGGAAGGGGAATTATGTTTTCTTCTAAAGTGCTATCTTACTTACATCATTATACACTTCTGTCATCTATACAATACTAATTAGAAATAAATAGATTGCCAAAATTCTTGAGTTTCAAGAAAATGCGTTTTTACTGAACAGTTTTTTTCAGTTTTCGCGATTTTTTCTGCATAAAAACACCGACGAAATTCATTAAATTTGGTACACTAACCGTGAATATAGAGAGATCTATCACTTTTATTTGAAAGTTTTTTCCATGAAATTCATTTAAAGAAGTTTTGAGAGGTGGGAAGAGGTTATACATTTCACAAAAAAATCATTTTATTAAGTTTTAGGTTCCCCCATTGATATGAAACTGAAGGCAAACATATAAGTAAAAATCTGGTATGAAACACTCACACAACTTTCTCTTACTCCAGTTCTCAAAAGTATAATTGACAAATGTTATAGTTAGTGTACCAAATTTAATCGAAAATTTGGTCGAAAACTGAAAAAAACTGTTCAGTAAAAGCGCACTTCCGGTTTATTAATTTTGCTTGAAACTTGTGGCCATCTGTTTATTTCATTATTTTGTTTGGATGATAGAATTGTATAATCAATTATGATAGCATTTTAAAGAAAAATATAACCCCACGCCTTCCCTAAAAGTGCCCTTAAATGAATGTACCTAGAGAAATGTTTTATGTAAAAGTTGTAGATATTTGTATGTATAGTTGATGGACCAAGTTTGAAGAAAATCGTCGGAGCCATTTTTGAGAAAATCGCAAAAAAGTAAAAAAAAAAAAAAAAAAAAAAAAAACCAGTAAAGTGGTACTACCGGTTGGGGAATTTTGACAGGTAACGTAGTGTCAAATCCCATGGTGATACCTAAACGGAATATCAAGTTTCACCTTTCTACGATTTTTCGTTTTTGAGCTGTGCTGTTCACATACATACACATACACACACCACACACACACAGACCATTCGCTAAGAACCAATTTTTTGGACTCAGGGGACCTCAAAACGGATATTCCCGGTGAAAACTCGAAATCGAAAATTTGACACGATTACAATACTTCCTCTTACTGGGAGCAACAGAAAGTAATAATTATAAGTTTGAAGAAAATTTGTCAATTATAATTTTGTAAGAAAAAGTCGTAAAGTGTTTAACATCAGATTTGTTTTCAATATTTTTTCAAATTTTAAATCATGTGCAACTTAAAAATAGGAACATTTAGTAATAATATTTAGTATAAGTTCAGAATTCGAAGACCAGCATTACACTATTATTAGAAATTTATTGAAATATAAATTATTTTTTAAAAAGTTATAAATGGGAACTAGAATGGGTGAACAACTATTTTAGGAATAAGCATAACGCTTTTCAGGTTTTCCCAAATATTAATTTAATAAGTAATATATTTAGAGCGAGAGGGCAGCTTCTTAAGTTAAATTACACTGTAGTTCGTACGGAAGCACAACATTACTGTTCAATGTGTAATATGAGGGCAAAAGAGGATGTGATTCATTTTATAGCTGTTTGTCCAATTCTGAGGGAATTTAGAGTCAGGTGTTTTGGCAATGGGCAATTAAGTACAACAGAATTGATGGATTATTTAAATGGAAAAGATTGGTCGGTATTAGATAGATTTATTCGCTCAGCTGGTAAATACAGAAAGATGCTGATTGAGCAATTTAATTATTAAGTACTTTTTTTGTAGTAAATAAAGGGAATTACTAGTTTGTGTTGAGTGTCAATTTGGATACAGAAAGAATTTTTGCTTTTATTGATATTATTCCAATTGTTTATTATGTTTATTATTATTTATATATGTTTATTAATGCGTGTAGATAGTTTTGTATTTTCGCTACAAGGATCTGTATTATTTATTTATTTTGCTTTATTTTATTTTATTTTACCTTTTTATCTGTTTAAAAATCTTAAAGAGCAACTCTGCAGATGGCCTATGGCCATGCATATTGTTTTCTTCTGTATTTTTTAATGATGTAAAATTGTAATAATTTACCATTAATAAACAATTTATTATTATTATTATTATTATTTTAGGAAAAACCATAACGCTTTTCTGGTTTTCGCAAATATAATATAAAAACAAGAAGGTTATTGCTGCAAAAAACACAATTACAAAATCAGAATTACTTTCCTCATTAATATGTAATTGCTATAAACAGATATTACATGTTTAGTAACATATAAGAAAGTTGACCGGTAACTGATGTTATAAAAGACACTTTGAACACTCAGCTATTGATTTTAAAAATCCTGTTTTATTTATTTATTTATTTTTTGACTGGGCACTAAAGAGATTTTAGTTTTCATTTTTCTGGTAAAATAATAATAGAAAACACATACAATTTTTTTTGTAATGGAAATTTGTTTTTATTAATTTTTTTTTTTTTAATAAATAAAAAAAATTGTGAAAATACAAAACTTACATGTCTATAGTAGAGCGCTGTGAGGTGGAATGGTAGCCAGGACTCAAATGTTTTAGAAAATTGTATCCTGCAAATAAAGGTATAGTTCTCCCCACTTGAATTCTCAGCATTATTCCCTCTCTTTAAGATTTAACAATATTTTTTCAATAATTAATTTAATCAGATAAATTATTGATTATAAAAATAAAATTAGTTAAATCATTTATTGTTAATAATTAACTTTGCTTTGTTTAAAAAAAAAAAAAAAATTATTCATCCAATTTATTCTTCAATAAGTTGCACAATATGTTAATTTATTGTGCATAATTTAAACAAGCTATCAATTAGTATTGTGTGTTACTATTAAATTCAAGGATTTTCTAAATTCCAGCCAAAATCATTAATAATATTAGAATTTTAGAAAAATTGTAAAGTTTACACAGTTGGTTTTTTTGATATTTTGGTTCATTAAGTTACAACTCACCATCTGATGAAGCATCACGAAAATGTTTAGTGAAATATATTGGTATAATATAAAATATAATTAAGTTTATTGCAGATTTTTCTTTAAAGTGAATTATTGCAATCGTACCATACTTTTGAAACTAATTTTTCACCTGAACCCGTAAAAAATGTTTTTTTTTTTTTGTAAATAGTTCTTTCTCTCATACTGTGTGCGTCTGTTTGTGTGGCCAGCATAACTAAAAAACGAAAGATCTCAGAAAGCTGAAACTTGATATTTCGTTTCGATCTATCAGGGGACCCGACATAAGGTTTTGGTGAAAATCGTACAACCGGTTTTCTCTAAAAAAATGACTCTAACGACATTAAATTTGGCATATGAACTAATCTTAAAAGGATCTCTATAATTAAGGGTCAATTAAGGGTTTGCAAGGGAAGGATGATGATAGACTTCCCTCTAAACTGTCGTTTCTGTATATGTATTTTGAAAAATTCTTTCGTCTGTAAGAATTTAATGTGTGGTCCAAGAAGAATATCATTTTATCAGAATTACGACTATTATATTATTTCTTGGATGCACACATATATTTTATTCAATTTCAGTTATATTTGAAATTTGTAACGAGATAGCACCCATATAATAAATAAATAATAAAACAAAACTACATAAATTGCAGTATGAGAAACTTGTGCCAGTGATTCAAACAAGACTTTTTTACTATTAAATAATGTCTGTATAAAATAATTAAATGTTAGTTTTTAAACATCGTAACATTATAATTTTAATAATAATATGATTTATAAAGGAAAGAAGAGAGGAAACGAATGTTATTCTCCAATAAATGTAAAGAGTATCAGAGAAGATTTCAAAAATTCTGGCAAAGCACAATATAATATATCAGCCAAACATTGAAAGAGGGCAAAAACTTCCAAAAGATTAATAACAATATTCCTTAAAGTGCACATATATTGTGTCTGTACCTTCATCTACGAATGGGTGTGTAATAAATTTTGAGGACACCAAAGTCCTTGCCCACCAAATAAAGTAATTATTACGAAAGTGTGATTGAGAAAGGCAGTAGAAATTGCGAAAGAGAAAAACTATTTAAGTAGAGATGATGAATTCTATCTGAGCAAAGTATGGCTGCTTCTACTAAGGTCGGGTTTATAACAAACTACTGACACGGTTTCAACTCGAAAACCTATGTGTTTTGCATCACGAATAATATGTTATAAAACGCAAAAAAAAAAAATACTCTCATATTGCTGTCATTACAATAATAACTCACGAATTTATTTTACACTTGGAATGTTTACTACACACTTAAATTGTGTTTGATATTACACATAAATTCAGTAGTTGAGCAACTGCACATTTTTCTTGCTAGTGTTCTTAACACGAAATATATCTATGTGACTATACTGATCACCAGCAACGCCTCTCTTAGTCCTAACAAAACTTGCAATGGCTGTTTCAAGGTAAGTCTAACGCCACAGTTCTTCCAAACTACCCTAAAAACCACGTTTTCTTTTACGGAAAAATGTTTCAAGTAAAAGTCTAGGTTTATATTTGGGAAAAAATTAGAACAGTTTTCGAGAGAAAACTAGGAAAACTCGGAAATCAATAGATGATAAAATCGCATTTCCAGTTAAACTATTTTATTCAGATGGAATTCCAACAATGCATTTAATGGATCTCATTCTTATAAAGCTGATAGAACCGTAAATTGTACTGAAATGGTACTTAGAGAAAAGTATAACCTTACATCTTCCCACAGAACCTCCAAGAAGTAAAGTTTTCTGAAAAAAAATTCAAATAAAATTGATTATCCTAAAATATGCGATTAGTTATCAAAGTTAAAAAAAAAAAAATCTGGTGTGAAACACTCACACAACTTTCTCTTACCCCAGTTTTCAAAATTGTAAGGAGGCAAATCAACCCTCCCCTTCCCGCAAAAGCACCCTTAAATAATTTTAGCCGGAGAAATGTTTCAACTAAAAGTTGTACTCGTAGCTCTTTATATGGGTAGTTACCATTCTTACTTTATAGAAAATAACATTTTTTCGAGGTGTTTATAGAAAATTGCACAAAATTGAAAAATACTTTTCAGTAAAATATTGTTGCGGTCATCTGATTTTCTCGGAATTTTCTGCGGTTCAAACTCGGAATTTCAACAAATCTAATTTGCATTTAATTCTAATTAATCTTATTTAGACGATAGAATTGTATAATAAACTGAAATAGTACTTTAGAGGACAACCTAACCCCTCTCCCCCAAAAGTGCCCTTAAATGCATTTTTCCAGAGAAATGTTTCAAATAAAAATTGTAGATTTTTGTATGTGTAGTTGATATACCAAGTTTAAAAGAAAACGTTGAAGCTATTTTTGAGAAAATTGCAAAAAAGTGAAAAAAAAATTCAGTAAAGCGGTACTTCCGGTTGAAGAATTTTGACAGATAACGTACTGTCGGATCCCATGGTGTTACCAAAACGGACTATCAAGTTAGAACTTTCTGCAATTTTTCGTTTTTGAGCTATGCTGTTCACATACATACATATACACCACAAACACACACCACGCACACAGAACTTTTGCTAAAAACCACTTTTTTGGACTCAGGGGACCTCAAAACGGATATTTCCGGTGAAAACTCGATTTCGAAAATTTGACACGACTACAATACTTTCTCTTACTAGGAGTAAGAGAAAGTAAAAAGTAAAAAAAAAAACATTGTATCTATGTTCGAATAATCACGAAAAACTCTAACGATTACTCAATGCTGTCGCGCTTTGTCGATTTTCACGAAACCTTTGGAATCTTTGATGCTATCCAAACTTACTATTAAGTTTTGAGTTTCATATGATTTTTCGTATTTAGACATTTTTTTCACACAAAACACACACACATATTCACTTACATAATGTACACATAGTTTTCTCATTACTTATATTTTTTCATATTCTAGGGACACCTAAAAACATGTAAATCTGATGAAAACTCAATATTTGACATGCTCGCAGTATTTCTTATTACAGAAAGTATAACGCTTTGTTTTCAGCTTCTTTAAGTTTTATATCAGATAGCTTTTCCGGTTTCGAGACCATTTTTCCCAAGTGCAAAGAAATTTCCTAATCTTTCCTTAAATGTTTAATCTATTTCATATTGTTCAGTGTTCGTAACACTTTTCCTGTAGAGTTCCAACTTTTTCACTAAGAATCATTAGTAATTGTGCGTGACTACAGTTAGTAGAGGATCCCGTTTGCAAAGACCAAGATAGACAGTATGAATTGTGTGGTCAACAAAAATCATCGTATGGTAGGCCTTGTCCCTTCGTAGACAATAGAGGCAAGGTTTAGTTTTGTTTAGTAATAGATATATATAGTTAAATTGATATGTTCCTGACAACTGTTGTCATGAACGCATCAATTTATCAATTTAACTCTTCTTTTCTATTACACTCATAAAAAAAAAATAATTCTGTATTGATGTTGAAACGAGGGTATAGTCGAAAACTTGTCTAGGAAATTTATTTTCATTTTCAAATTCTGGACGAATTCACTACAAACATTCATCAAAATTAATTCCAAACTCTAAAAAAAAATTCCAGATTTTTGTTGGTTTTTGTGGTTTACAACATCTATGGCCTTCGCATCTTGAAGAAATATGTTAATTTAACATTTCAAATAATTTTATTGACCTAAACGGATCGCTAATTTACTTTGTCCATCCTTTCAAAATAAAAAAAAAATTAATAAATAAAAAATAAAAAGATTTTTGATACTCTAGGTATCTGCTTATTATGAAATCCTAAAAATAGTCATAAAATAAATCATTTTATTGTCACTGCATCATCATAATTAACAATTACACATATAGACTATTCCATAAACTTCATTGTAATAAACACATACTTATAAATAAATTAACCTAAAATATTTCTTTTTTTTTTAATTTTAGGCGCTTCAACATCTATAGTCAGCCTTATCAGTGCACTGCCGACGTCCGACACAGTGTTCTCTCGCTACAGACAACATTGAACATTGAGCTGTAGAGGCTCCTAGGAAGAAAAAATCTAAGGACAGCTCTGGACTCGAACCCGGAACCTCCGCGTGGGAGTCCAACGCGTTAACCACTTAGCCAGTCCCTCTTCCAAACCTAACATATAACTTATACGATCACAGGTACAGACAGAACACTATTGGCGCCGAAATCTAAAGGTAATTAAAACTTTGAATATGTTTATCAATTCATTTACTTGGGACTATTTGGAGAAGGAAAAAGTATCAAAAACTACCCATCCTTTACAAGAACTGGACATTGTATCAATTTATCAGACATATCTAGATAATTGGTTTTTGTGTTTGTGTCGTAGGAAGGGAAGCAATGTTTTTCCAAACTTGTACATTATACTTACTATTATTTACTCTTACTGCTTTAATAAAGATTATTGCAATCCAGCGAAATGACCGAAATCGAGTTATCATCAAAAATTCATGTTATATGGGACCTTAAGTATCAAAAAGATGACTTTAGAGTATATGCTGAGGTTATAATGTCATTCAAAAACGAAAAACTGAATATTGTTTAAATCTGATATTTCGTTTGTGGTCGAGAAGATCCGTCAAAAGTTTTATCGAAATTATTTAGCCTAAAATACGACTTTATGTTTTGTTTGGAATTTATTCCAGATTTTCTCAAAAACAATTCAAACCATTTTCTGTACACATAGTAAACAAATAATAAAAGAGCTATTATTTATTGAATAATGGTTCCCTATAAGTTAATTTTAAAGGATTTCTGGTGGTGTTGAAACGTTTAAACTTTCCTCGAAAGGACCATTTCTAATAATTTTTTGGTTCAGTTTATTTCGATTTTCTCAAAAGTGGCTCCAACGAGTTTCTTTACACTTCTTACACTATCTATTACAATGAATGTCATCACTTTTATTTGAAATATTTTTTCCAGCAAAATGAATTTTTTTTAAATCAATTTGAATTTTTATTCTAGGCAAGCAGCAACTTTGAGCGTTCCTCTTAAGTGCCACATTAGTACAGTATATGGTTAACCATCTGTTTAGTTTTAATAATATATTAAAAACATTGCTAGAATTCCAGAGTTGAAGAAATCGGTTAACCAAAAGTGTGATTTTACCGAATAAATTTTTAATTTTTAGTATTTTGTCGAAAACGGCTGTAAAGATTTGCTTTAAACTTGGAATGCTTACTGCTCTAAACTGAATAAAACTTCCAAGTTTAAAGACAACTTGTCAATTTTATAATTGTATTAAATACAATAAAGTAAATCGCTTAAGTATTTTACAACAGAAATTTGTTTTATATCCATTGGTTAGTATTATTATTATTTGCTTTATTTGAAGAATATTTTATTTCCACAACATTAACTTTTGGAATATTAAAATAGGAAAGAACATTGGAATTTTGCTTTTCCATTGGCGCCGTTAGCTTTTTCACGTTGTAAGTTTTTTTTTTGTTTTAAACAATTCGTTGATAAAAAGATATTTTACCAAAATTAATGATCCATTTTCTTTTTATCAAGGTCACACATAACAATTCAAAATAGGTTTTAATGATTTGGAAGATTGTATTAAAAAGTTGTATAAATAATTGGATTAAGTTTCAATTTTGACAAGATTTAAAATTAACTATTTAAAAGATGGGTTTGTGAGAATCTATTTCCATCACCATTGTTGCGCTTATCTTGTTTTAATAACCATCTCTTTTATAAAAGGATGTCTTATGTTGTAAAGAATAACAAATTAAAATTATCTCTGTCAGTTTTTTGATAGAACAAGATGCCAAAACAAACTGTTTTGGAATGACCTTCATACTAGACTCTTTCAAGGTACTGGAACGTAGTATAAGATATTATATTCTCCTGAGCTTTAATGTAAACACATTACATAAAATTAGTTGTTTTTTTTAAATCATTTTTTAAATTAGTTTTTTTTTATTGTATCATTTTAGAATTTGTGTCACCTGGCTTGATTTTAACTACATTACTAATTTAGTTTAGTATCACCATGGGTATTATAGATAATTTACATAAGTCAGGTGCTTGTTTTGTCTATTTTAACTCTTGCTCCATTTTAGATTACTCCTTCAAAAAACACGAAGAATCTAGACATCTCCATAGTTTTCACTACAATAAATAAAAAATTTAAAAAAAATCTGGTGTGAAACATTCACATAACTTTCTTTTACTTCAGATAATGCAAGTGTAAAATTGGTATGTTTTCTTCTAATTTGAATGTTTACTCAATGCAAACACCTGACATAAATATAGCAGTAGCAAAGGTATCTGCCAAGACAGGTAGGACTTGAAGTGATTACATTATTGCCCAGAAGACAGCGCCAATAATATTGAACCAACCCAATAACATTTGAAATCCAACTTCCAGATTCCTCTAAACCCCTCTAAAATAATTTATTCAGTAAAAAGTTTCACTGAAAAAACCTGTTTTGAAAAAATCTTTTAGTTACTAAAAGCTTAGTAAAAACGAAGGGATTTCATCCCTTGTAGCATGCTTCATTTTCTTGATTCTTGGATGCGGTTTCGGATTCTCATCCATCGTCAGTGTAAGAGATTGAACAACAACTATAGTTGCGCGACAGAAACATTAAGTTGAAGTCACCACTCTACACGAATGCTTACTCTGGACATTGGATGAGAATCTGAAACTGGTCAGAACCAAGAACATGAAACATGCTATGACGAGTAAAAATCATAGATGTTGCATTGCTGAACCAACTACGTATCAACATAATATATCCTGTCGCGTATTTCTACGCGTATTGATAGTAAAGGGGACAATTAGTTGTGGGAGCCCCTCCACTTACGGTATTTGAAATCTGACTGGTCACACGGTTGATCCAGTCGAATTTTTTACTATTTCTATTTATATGAGAATTCATGCTATTTTTTATTAGTTTTATACTACATTACAATTAGTGCCTTGCACAATACTGCATTAATAAAAGGATTATGTTGTGTAACATGTGTGATCCAGTAAGCCGCATTACTCTCATTGGGTGGGTCCACTTCAGTGAATTTAGTTCTGTTTCAAGTGCTAAGGCTAACACAACTAATTGTTTTGTGGTCCTGGCCACTGATGCCATCTTGTATACTACAGCACATGCTTCTTCAATCGGAACTCAACTTTATTGCAGCTAATTCTTACAACTGAATCTAATTTTATTACTATCACTTGGATAGTGATAGTAATGGCCTGGATGGCCATTACCAGTGCGTTGACCAGGAATCGGGTTATCACTGTAATTTACGTGTAGTGACGGAAATAAATGTACAGTTCAAAAGAAAAATTCGGAACTTATTCTTATTACCCCGTCCACCTCAATCCCAATCTTGCATCACTCCCAGGAATCCCAGGAATCGGGTTATCACTGTAATTTACGTTTAGGGACGGAAATAAATGTACAGTTCAAAAGGAAAATTCGGAACTTATTCTTATTACCCCGTCCACCTAAATCCCAATCTTTAGCAAGTGGAATAATTCCCAGTAATACTCCACATATCCTTGACTGTTTTTAAACTTAGTTTGCCTACTTTCCCTTCCCCTTTTGAGACTTTTTAACACTTTTATTTGAAACATTTTTCTGAGAAAGTTCATTTTAAGGAGATTGGGGAAGCCGGCGTGACGCTAGCTTCTAGAATGCCGTTTTTGTATAACCTATAATATGGTAACTCTGTCATCGATTTTCCTTGAACTATCGCATACCAACTGCACACCTATGGGCTTATCTGTTTTATTTGACACATTTTTCTGGGAAATTGATTTGTTTGGGGACTACTGGAGGATCTATAACTTAAGGCCATTTCAGTCTAATTTTCCTGTGCTACCATAGCTTTAGTATAATCTACTATACATAATAATAGTAAGATCCACTAAATACATTGCTGTAATTCCAATTTGAAGAAAATCATAACTTGGCGGTGCGAATTTATTTTTCAGGTTTGTTTTGGAAATTAGATTCGTGGTCATTAAATTAAGAAGTTTTCCTTATTTTTCCTAAGCGTTCGGTAAATTTATTTTGCTTTCCTCGGGGCAAATTAGGATGGTTGGATGTATAATATATTAAAATTAGTTAAATATAAAAATACGTCTGGTTAGAATATTAAAGAAAAAAATGTTTTGTTCTTCAGGAAACAAAAAACAAAATAGTAAAAATTCAGTCTTCCTAATGTTTTATGACATCTTTAACCAAATCGAAACTTATTACTTGAATTATCTTAAATTCTTGTATTATTTTCTCAAAATATAGTGATCCTCAAAAATCGTATTGAAAAAGTGAAGTTTGCAAATTTCAAACAATTCGAAAATGTATTATTATCTTTCAGTTCGCCTTTTTTTTTTTTTTATCAATATTGAAAATGTTGACGAAGAATTAAAAAAGGAAGTACTTGAACTCCAATGCATAAAGAATAACGAAGTTGGCATACCAAATTTCGTCGCGTAAATATCCCAAATAAACAATTTATTATGCAAAAATGTTAGTTTTCAATTATGAAACTTAATAAATCAAAGTTCCGTTCACGCAAAAAAGATTCCAAATTAACTGCAATGTTTTACTTGCACCAAGAAACCAAAAAACAGATATTGACAAGTTAGTTTAGAGGAAATGATATTAGTCTTCAGAGTCAAAAAAAAAAAAAAATTATTAAAAGAAACCCCTCTAATACGAAAAACATTTTTATGTATCAAAATTATGTATTTTAATAATTTTTTTAAAAGTACTTGAAATTATATTTTCTGAACTTGTTATATTTTTGTAAAATAAAAATGGTTAAAAATTGAAATGCTGGTAAAACTGTTTGTATAAGTCATAAAGGTCCGAGAATTTAAGGTTTTTTTTGGGGGGAACCTATCTATTTTTAGTTTCTATTCTGGTCTATAGATAATATCAAATGCGGCCAGCGTCTGATATTTATGTAATTGACTGGCCTTTTGCTGCGTTTGAGTTTGAGACCCACGTCCTAAAGGTGACTACATATAATATAGAGATAGCTCTATGGGCTGTACGAAACGGCTCCCCAACACCATCTTTGAGGAAACTTGTCAAAAGGATTTATAATATTCAATAAGAAAAAAATCGAATGATTGTTTCACATTGGATTTTTTCAGTTGGAAATAGATTTATTGCAGTTTCAAGTTCATAAAGCAATTAAAAATTTATTTTTATATAACGGTTTAGTTTTCCTAAGTTTCACATGATTATGCAATTTGTTATATAAATTATTATAGATGTGAGTTCATTTGTATAGATATTCATTTATAGATAGAAGGAATAAAATTATCTTTTTTATCAATTTATTAAAAATAATCTAATTATTTTTAAAAAACAAAAGTATACTTATTTAAATAACCTTAACGTTAACATAGAATACGTCTACCTAGTTTTTGTTTGAATTATTAAACAGAAAGGAAATGAAAGATTTAAACCTATCTATTGTATTTTGGGCTAATCATACAAATTATACAAACTCTGTTTTGTTTATTACAAATTACAGAGGATGTTTATATGGAAGCCTTAATTACCCCACACTGCTACATCACTAACATCTTTATGTTACATGCTTTCCATAAATATTCGCAACTATAAAAAAACAACTAAACGCCTAGGTTTATACATAATAAATAAGTCCATGACCAATATTCATCTTTTAAATTTACAATGCCTTTTACAATTCTGACACATTCACACAAGTAAGTCTTTTCACAAGAAAATCATTGTCTGATTGGTTATTTTAATATTAATGAAGACAAACTGTATAAATAATCTATGCTTAACTGTATAAATTAAACAAAATTAAAAAGTTTACAAAACAAAGCACATCTGATAGATAAGTTTTTTTGGCAATTAAAAAATTGTAACCTCGACATTTGTGTGGCCCATCAAAACTTTCCTAAACATTATTTTTTTTCCGTAAACTCATCAAAATTGATAAACAGGAAAATGTCAAGCACCATAATATATGTAATAATATAATTTTTTTTTTTTAGTCGCCGCAATACTTAAGTCGAATATTTCCAATATTTTTTTCTTCCATATATGATTCCTTATTTGCAACATTTCCCAAATTTTTCATTTTTTCTACTTTCCGATTTGATGATTCGAGTAGGTCTTCTCTAGAAATGTGTTTTTCATATTCAGTAAATTCATGGGCAGGTTCATATTGTATAGTTCCATTCAAAAACATTGTTTTAACAAAATCCTGTATGAAACATCACATGACTCTTACAGTAATTTTTACTATTGTAATTAGCAAAGAATTAATACAAAACGATTTATAGAAAATAATACTTTCTCTTCAACAGTACAATAAAGATACTGCATAAGAAATGTTATGGTCATTAAAATCAGTTCTCTAACATCGATTATGTATTTATCATTGTGAAAAGGTTTATTTTTCTTTATTTCAAAACATTCTCAAGGCTCTAAAAAGCTTTGTACTTTTTCTTTCTGCTATAAGAGATAATACTGGAATGGTGTCTATTTTCGAAAAATAGTTCATACCAGAAATACATTTTGTGTGAGTTATCACGAGATAAAATGTTCAGTATACCATAATGTGAAAACGAAAAAATCATAGGATGTTCAAACTTGCTATCGTATTTTTTCACCATAGAATCCAACAAGCAGTTTCCAAATTAGGTGATTGGGTCCACAGTGTGGAAAACATCAGAGATTAAATTCGTTGTTATTCTATTTCATTTTGTGTTCATTAACCGGTTTCTGGCAGTCGCCCATCTTAAGAATGTCTCTGAACCCCCGGAACTGCTTAAAAATCATACAGTAAAGCAGGCTTTAAGGGAAAAAGTCCGTCAACTGGAAGTGCTACTTTGCTAAATGGTTTTCTTTTCTTTTTGTGCAATCCTACCTAAATGCTCCTTAGAGCGTTTCTTTAAATTGTTACTCACTTGATAAGTTAACTTCATATATATACAGGGTGATATATAACGAATGTAAAAACCTCTGGGAACTTGTTGGGGAAGTTTGTTTAAGTAAAAAATGTTATATGAACCCAGTCTTTCTTCCGTTTCTTGTGATATAATTTTTCTCTAGGGTGGAAGGGCAATAGGCCCGTCGCACCTGAAGCTTGATGGAGGGGCTACCTCCTTAAGGCTATCAAGCTAACCTGTGTCGCTTAGGGACGGTAAGCCTCAGTCCTCACACTGCTTAGGCAGCAGAGAGGTATTGATTAAGAAGAAGAACATAAGCCCCATTAAGATCAATTACATAACTAAAACAGTTCAAAGTTTTATTTAGGCAAACATACATTTATTTTACTTACCAATGAAAAACAAAACAAAATCGTCAGCAATTGTTACTTTTTATTAGCACCAAAATTAGTGACTCATAAAAATTGCATGAAGTGTGCTCCTTGAGATCCTTATGCAAGCTTAACACCTGCGAATTATACAGTCATAAACACGTAACATCACATTATTGTTGAGTACTTGATAGGCAGCATTCATTATTCTTTTGAGTAAATGTTCACGTGTTTTTATTTCAACAGTGTATACGAACTGCTTTAGTGACTTTCAAAAATAAAAGTCAAGAGGATTTAGATCAGGTGAGCTTGGAGGCAAAGCTGTAGGGCCTCCACGACCTATCCACCTGTCAGCGTGATGCCTATTTAATCACACAGTTACTTGCCTTCTATACTGTTGAAGCAGCATCGTGATTGTACCACATCTGGACTGTGTCTTCCAACATATCATGAAGCCTTCGATTTAGAAAAATCGCATATGCTTCAGAATTTAGTCTACTGTGTAAGACTTCTATTCCAAGTAACTGAGTATTGAAAATACCAGCCCAGGTTCAGGGCTTGTGGATTTTATAGAGACCATAGATGATATTTATGGTAGTTATTGATACTATCTCACGTAAATACTAGACAAAAATTCTGGGTCTTCGGCAACCGTATTTAGCGTCCAGGTACAGATCTCCACACGTTAGTTACAATCTTCTGGTTGTAAAGCCTGAACCAGATGGTTTTGAAAGGGATGCAGTCCAGTGTAGTGTCCGCCATACAAAGAGCGGTGAAAGGCGCAATTGCCTTGCAACGTGTCTAATACTTATTGTGGGATTGTCCAAACCTGCGTTGATTAATTTGTTTCATTGCGAAAATCCTCCTCGATGATTGCCACTATTATTACGTACAACAGTTGTTCCTTTCTCTTGAAGTCTCTGGAATGTACGGCCCAATACCTGTGGGAAGGTTGATGTCTATTCGGAAATCTTCTTGGTATTCTCTTGATGCATGAAGAGCATTACCATTGCAGTAACCATAAATAAACACAATATTAGCATATTCAGCTTTACTGAAGCACTCCATTTTTCTCTAAATTCTTCACTAATACTAAATTATTGTTTACATATGACTGTGTTTTGTTTTTAAATAACAATTGCTAATGATTTTGTTTTGTTTTTAATGTGTAAATATGTAGATATAAATGCTTGAACTTTGAACAGTTATAGTCCTGTAATTGACCGAAATAGGACCAATTGTTCATATATTTTTACTTTCCCTTAATCCTAGTATGAGGAAGTATTGTAATCGTGTCAAATTTTCAATATCGAATTTTCACCGGAAATATCCGCTTTGAGGTCCCCTGAGTCTAAAAATGTGGTTTATAGCAAATGGTGTGTGTGTGTGGGTATGTATGTATGTGAACAGCATAGCTCAAAAACGAAAAACTGTAGAAAGTTGAAACTTGATATTCCGTTTAGGTGTGACCATGGGATCTGACAGTACGTTATTTGACAAAGTTCCTCAACCGGAAGTACCACTTTATTAGTTTTTTTTTATTTTTACTTTTTTGCGATTTTCTCAAAAATGGCTGCAACGTTTTTCTTGAAACTTGGTACATCAACTACACATACAAAGAGCTACAACTTTTATTTGAAACATTTCTCCGGAAAAGTTCATTTAAGGGTATTTTGGGGGGAGGGGTGGTGTTATGGCTTCCTCTAAAGTGCTATTTTAGTTTATTAGACAATTCTGCCATCAAAATAATGTTAATTAGAATTAAATATGTTGTCGAAATTTTAAGTTTAAAAACCGGATGACCGGAAGTGTGCTTACTTTAACACTTTACTAAATGATTTTTTTCACGGTTTTCTCAAAAATGGTTCCCGACGATTTTCTTGAAACTTCCTGTATAAACTGCACATACAGAGATGTACAACTTTTATTTAAAACATTTCTCTGGGAAAAGTCATTTAAGGGAACTTATAGGGGAGCGGTGGGGTTACAGCTTCCTCTAAAGTGGTATCATAGTTGAATATACAATTCTATCATCCAAACAAAATTAATTAGAAATAAATAGATGGCCCAAAGTTTTTTTACATTCGTTATAGATACATATTATGTAATTCTATTTGAAACATCAGCTCGAGAAAATTGGGTTGTAGTTGTTGTGATTTTAAAGTGCCACTTGAATATAATGTGTGTCTAATCCTCTATAAAACATTAAGGACAACTAAACTTCTAAATCTGCGAATTCGACGAAATATTGCCAGTTAGAACTTTGAGAATTAAAGAATGAAAAAATCGTTAGTTTATCATACGAAATTTATTTAGTAAAAAATTAAATCAGTGAATTATCTGTGTCACAATGTGTGAATTATTTTTTTTTCTGTTGAATTACAAAAAAAGTGATCCTTGGATTAGTGATAGCTTCGTTTCAAGGAAGCTATTGTTACCTGTCGTGGCCAACTGGTGTTTGGACTAAGATTTTTGATTCTCCCACTCCAGGGCGTTGACCTATAAAATGGTTATCTTAACTTGTACATTTTATTAATATTACTTTAAAAGACTGGCTTTAAAAACCAGAACTATCATTTTAAGTTATTCTAAGACTTTACTGATTTGTTTCTTCTGCAGGATTTTTTCAAAACTAAAATTAACAATTATCTTCTTATTCTGCATTCATTCTTCTAGTAAAATTTTTCGATGAAAGTAAAAAATTGGGTTCGTCACTCATTTATGAAATCAATCTCATTTTTTATATTGTCATGATAATCAGGTGTTCATTTGGCAAGAAATTCGCATGATGCTTAGCTAGATATTACACATAAATGTTACAAGCCATTACTCTCCCTTAAAAGATGAACATTACAAGAAAACCATTTTTTTTTTGCAATGTTTTAGAACGAAATATTGATTATTGTTTTATTTTGGATTCAATTCAATAAGTTTGTAATCTTATATGCAAATTTAAACAATGTATTTTTTTTTTGTGCTATTTTATTCAAATTAGCGCTGATAAGAATAGGTGAAGGAAATGGTTGTTTCATATATTAATTGCATGACTAATTTTGTTTCAGTAAAATAGCCTTCAAATTGGAGAGGCCTTGAATTCAGCAAGTAAAAGGAAAAAGAAAACAGAAAAAAAAAAAAAATTGAAAAGGGAATTCTAAATCTTCTGCAGAAAAATTAAAACTATTAATTTGTACATCTGTTTTGAAAAGAATTGTATCACGCATATGATTGCTTATAATGAATAAAAGTAAGAGGGTAATTATCTATTTAATTACTTAAATTATTAAATAATTTTTCTAAAATTAACAATTTTTGTTCAAAGTAATGAAGGTGTGGTGTACTATCATATTTCTAATAATTAGAGAGAAAGATTGGAAAATGCATACTTAGGTTGGAAAATCTGTTGCAGAAATGATATTGAATCTCCAAAAAAAAAAAGTAAACAGCAAAAATCTAAGAAAACTGACATTGGAACGCTGCAAGTGTTTATTAGACATATCTTGTTTTTGATAAAAATTTAGTTTTAATTCATCTTTAATATTCTGGGTTCTCAATGCACAGAAAAAAATGTGGTACGAAACACACACTCGTTTTTCTCTTACAGCTTTTAATAAACATGTATAAAATAACAAATTTTCTTTGAATTTTAAATATTGCTCATTTATCCTAACATAAATATACAAGCAGGAGGTAAGTTCTAACCTACCTACTGAAGCAGATAAGAATGATTACATTGAAGAGAGCACCTGTAATATTGAATATGCACATCGAATTTTAACGTCTCAGAAACCTTAGAAGTTTCTATTTCAATTTTTTCAGAAAAATGTTACTAATGAAAGTGTTCATATCTGCGCAGTTAGTAATCCAAATTTAAAGGACATGTTATAGTCGTTTTCGAGAAAATTGCAAATAACAAGGGGGATACGTCAGAGTGCCTAGTGCGTCTCTGACCGCTTTAACTCCCCAAGTCAACCCACCTCCACGCGGTGTGATCCGGGCACCTCTCTTGGGAGGTGGCTAACGGGGAACTGATTGACCGGAGTAAACCCCCTCCGATCTCCCATTTTTCCTTCTTCCCATCCTTGGTACCCTGTCGTGTCCATTTGTAGGTATCCCCATCCAAGCCGAGAAGTGATGCCGTCGAGGCTGGATGCGTACAGGGTATTTAAACATATGTGCGGTAGCGATCACCTTTGAGAACCGGGTGACACCCTATTGTAATGTAGCCTTCCTGTGGTAAGAGGCTCTGCCACAGTTGACTTTTTAGCTGCTCACTTCTCGTGGGACCGAACATGAGGAAGAATAACCAAAAAAATTAGAAAAAGGGAGCGAGGAAAAAGGCTTGCTCAGTTCCCTATCTTCAGCTGGTGGTGCACCCCTAGGGTCTAGGGAAGGAACGCCAGCTATCATAGAAACTATGGGGGGCAATCGGTCCGCCCCGGTTGAAGGAAATGATGGAAGGGCGGTGGCTGGAGGGTCTGCTTATCTGGGGTCTTCTCTGGTGGACTCAAAGCTTGGGGCTATTAAGATCACTCCCAAAAGGCCCAGTGGAGCCCAGCGGTGGCAGAAGGCGAGACGCAGGGTGGCTGGAAGGGAGTGGATCCCGAATTGTGTATGGAAGAGAATGCAGAAGGAGAGGGCCTTTTCCAAGCAACCGGAAAGAGCTGGTGTGGCTGGGACTTCGACCACCTGGGGTAGTGCCAGCGGGGCTGCGGGGAGGGCGGTACGAGTGGCCGCCTTTTCGTCTCCTTACGGACTCCTAAGCGGGTACGGTCGGAGGTGAGCTCGCCGAGCACCGATCCGAACAAGGCTGAAAGGGTGAGCAAAAGGGCAAGAGGTCCTGACGAGGCACCATCGTGCTCCTTTAGGGATGCTCTTAGTTCTCACCGCATGGCGATCGCTCTCGAGGCGTACCCAAGCGACCGAGTGTTACATAAGACAAGAAAGGCAAGATAAGACCGAGATCGTCGCCAGCATTGTCGGCGAGAGCACGCCCCAGTTTAGGGGGTGTTATCTGTCCACGGGGCCAAGGGGGTGGTGTGAGCTTGATCACCCCCAGGGGAAATAGTTGAAGGCTTCACCTTCTATTTCCCAAGATCGCCTGAGCGCTGTATTAAGTAACACTTCATCCTGCTAGAGGTGGCCCTGCTGATATACAGAACTCGGCGAATCTAGACGTGGATGTCGAGAAATTTCCCGAGTGGTTATGGGTGTACCCACTCGTCAGCCTGCTGGTGTCCCCGGAGGCAGCCAGGTGATACACCTCCCCAAGGGTCGGTTATGGTACGCCGTAGGCGGTTAGCAGAGGGAGCTCGACTCTGTCTAATAGTACCGGTTCTGGGTAGTACCCTGAATGGGCAGTCCTATGAATTCGTCCCGGGAGGGATACGCCTGTAGTCCCTCCGTGTGTACGTTTAAGCAGTGCAATCTCGTGGGAATATTTATGCCTTCTAAACAAACTGGGGATTTGAGGAGTAATTATAATGATATGGCTGATCGACTAAGGCGTGTTGAAGGAATTACTAGGGAGGGAACAACTGAGCCCTCTGATCTGTGTGAGGGGATAGCTCAGAGTTCGCCAGAACTTAGATCTGGTGGTTCCAAGGAAGAATCTAGAGAAATCTATCGAAGTTTTAGGGATTGAGCAGGAGATTATTAAATATTGTGATCCTCAGCTAAGAAAATTGGGAAAACGGCCGCAGACTTTTTGCAGTTTAGGATTAACAAGTTAATTAATATCATCTAAAGATTAAGTAACGATTACATAATTCTAGATGAAGAATATCAGGCTGCTCGTAATATTCAGACTAAAATCGAAAATATAGAGTTAACGGTCAGAGATACCAATAAAACCGTAGAGTTTAAATGTAGGTCCGGAACGGCAACATGCTCAGGACTTTCAACCTGAAGTTACTTTTGCAGATGTAGTTAAGAGAGCTAGGGAACGGAATATGAGTCGAGGGAATAAGCTTGTAATAAGAGCTATTGACGGTTCAGACATTGAAACCAGTGACAAAGCTAAAGAGGTCGTCAGTATGGAAATTAAAACCAAGTTGGATACAGTGCAAATTTATTCCATTAGGAAAATTAGAAATAAGGGAGTGATAATTGATACAGTGTCAGCGCAGGATGTCAGTGCAATTAAAGATCAGATTAGTGATGCGAATCTGGGATTGATTGCAGAAGTTCCGAAGCCAGTAAGGCCGAGAATGATAATTTATGATGTCCCAACAGAAATAGATAAAGAAGAGCTTATGCAGGAAATTTGTTCTAGGAATTTGGAAAAATTAGGCTTAACTAGACAGAAGGTGCAAGAAGAGGTCTTGGTTAGATTTGCGTTTGGTGGGAAGGATCGACCCAGAAGGAATTGGGTAATTGAAGTCAGTGGAAGAATACGAAGTATGTTCTTAAATTCAGAACGTATTTTTATTGGATGGAGTTTGTATAGAGTTAGAGATTTTGTATCTATTCTTCGCTGTTTTAAATGTTTAAGTTTTGGACATTCCTCTAGAGTTTGTACTAAGGCGATTGTTTGTGCGCATTGCTCGGATGAGGGTCATACGTTTATGTCGTGTTCCAAGAAAGAGCTGGAGTCGGTCTGTGGTAATTGTAGGAGTAGAGGTCGAGAATCTAATCATAATGTTCGAAGTAAAGATTGTTCGTATTATGTGAGAATATTGATGACTTACTTTAACCGTATTTGTTATGATTAATTTATCTAACAAACATAATGAAGATTTAACAATTTTGTAAATTAACGCGCAGAGATCAAAAGCTGTAGTTGCTCAAATTCGTGATTGTATCGCTGATGCTTCCATTTATATTATTTTAATTCAGGAACCTTACGTTGTAGCTGGGAGGGTTCGGGGTCATCCCTGTTCTTATAGAGTAGTGCAGGGTGACCTTGAAACTTGCTGGTCGGCAATAGTGATTGTTAATCATGATCTAACTGTTAGTAGGATTGACGGACTGTGTAACCATTTTGCTGCGCGTGTTGAAATTATTACCATTTTGGTAGGTTCTATTTGGTCTCCTTGTACTGTCAACCGTCGGTTGATTACGAAATTTTTCTACAGTATTTGGATCGAGTAAGTCAAATTTTAACCGGACAACGCTATATAGTTGGCATGGATGCTAATGCTAATTCAACTCTTTGGGGTGGTCAAGAATCGAATACCAATCGTATGTTGTTAGAGGAATCCTTGTCTGCTGGTAATTACATGATACTAAATGTTGATGGACATCTTCCTACATACAGTTTTCTAAAACAATCTTTTAGTGATCCGCTTGGGAAATTAAGTATTGATCCATTAGATATTCAAATGGCGGTTGAGGACGTGAAAACGGGAAAGTCACCGGGATTGGATCTAATTGAGGTTGAGGTAGTAAAACGTTTTTGGTTTTATAAGCCGGAAGTTTTGAATTATTTATATTATAGGTGCTTAAATGATAACATTTATCCGGTCTGTTGGAAAATTGGCCTTCTAAAGTTGATTCCAAAAATAGGTGACAAACCGTTAACGAGTGTGGATGCATACCGGCCAATTTCTTTATTGTCATGTATTGGTAAGGTTTTTGAAAGAATTGTAGTTAATATGTTAGAAGTTAAATACGGTGAATCGGGTTTGGCCTCTTCACGACAGTATGGCTTTAGGAAAGAATGTAGTACTAGATGGCAATTGAGAGCGTGCAGGCTTTTGTTGCAGGTTCTGGGAAAAAGTATATGTTGGCGATCTTCTTGGACATAGCTGCAGCGTTTGATAGTCTTTGGTGGCCAGCAATAATGAGGAGAATTCTGATGGCTAACTGTGGTTCTCATCTTTATCGGTTGCTAAATAGTTACTTCGAATCAAGGCAAGTTATTGTACAAGGACAGCACATCCAGATTAGAAGATTCTTGGAACGAGCGTGTCCGTAGGGCTCCTTGTTGGGTCCTGCATATGGAACATTGTGCTAGACGAGCTGCTCTCGATGGTGAAGAGGATGGTGAATTAGTCGCCTATACTGATGACCTCGTGTTGTTAGTACAGGCTGACTCGAGAAGAAACTTGGAAGAGATAGCTTGCAGGGAGTTGGAGAAAGTTAATCAATGGATGATAAATGTTAAATTAAAATTATCTGTATCTAAGTCTAATATTACTTTATTAAAAGAAAAGCTAAGCGTAAATCGACATCCAATTGTCAAATTAGGTGGCCAATCTATTACATATTCTAAGACAGTTAAATACATAGGTGTTATGCTGCAGGAAGGCCTTGGTTTTATGGCGCATCTTGATTTCTTAAGAAATAAGGTTAAAAACCTATGTGCAAAATTATATAGGATTATGAGGGTTGATTGGGGTCTTAAGGGACTATCAGCTTCATTAATATATGATTGTGTTTTTGTTCCACTTGTCACTCATGCGGCCGAGGTTTGGTTTTCAAACGTAGACAAGGTGCTTTTCAGAAGAAAATTATTATCACTACAAAGATATATATTGCTCGTTATTATAAGGTGTTGCCGCACCGTGTCTAATGAAGCTTTGTAGGTAATGGCTGGCAAGCTTCCTCTGGACTTGGCTGTGACATTAGCCGCGTTGAAAACTAAAATAAGGAGGAACGTTGATGCTTCATGTTTGGGAATAGTGGTGAGAAGAAGAGAAGGCTCTTAGAGATATTGAAGACTGGTATACTGGAAAATAAAAGGATACTGGAGCAATTCGTGCTGCTATGGCAAGACAGGTGGAATAGTACAAGTCATGGAAGAGTCACTTTGAATTTCTTCCGGAAGTTGACCTGGTCAATGCTAGGACTCGTCCGTGGCTTTGGCCGAGTTTAGTTGCTTCGTTTTATATGAATGGCCGTGGCCCTTTTAATAGTAATTTAAAGAGATTGGGGATTGTGGAGAACGAGATGTGTTTCTGTGGAACCGAGGAGTCTTGGCAGCATGTTTTATATGAATGTAATTTATATAATGATATTAGATATAACTATATAGACCTTTTAAATAATAACTATCTGAAGAATAATGCTGGTACTGAAGATAAATTTTTGCAATTTTCAAACCTAGCAAGTCAGTTGATAGGAAGAAGAAGGATCCTAGCCGAGTTGAATTATTAAATTTGTAACTAATTTTATTTTATTTGTATTTTGTAATTCGCATTTTATTTTGCATTTTATCTGTATTGATATACTCTGATCATTGCTAAACCTCGGCGGTATATGGCAGGGAAGTGGCGGTGGGTGTGTTTCTGGACATAGAGGGTGCCTTTAGCAACACGGCCTTCACAGCAACACAGCCTTTAAGCACGGGGTAAATCGGACCATGACTAGGTGGATTGGCAGCGTGCTCAAAACTAGAAGAATCATAGCTAACCTCTATGAGGAGACGCTTGAAACCACGGCTACTTTGGGGATGCCCTCAGGGGGGGTCTTGTCTCCTCTTCTGTGGTGCATAGTTGTGGACGAGCTGCTGGTGGAGCTTGATCGCAGGGGTGTTCTGCCCTTGGTTACGCGGACGATGTAGTGGTCGTGGTCAGGGGCAGATATGAGACTGTTTTTAATGAGCGTCTACAGGAGATCCTGCGAGTGGTGGTGCAGAAGACCTGATGGTCAACCGCTCTAAGACCACTTTGGTTCCATTTACCAGATGAAGGAATTGGAATGTTTTACCACATTGAACTTCTTTGGAAGAACTCTAGATGTTCAGGTGAAATATCTGGGGATCATGTTGGACTCCAAACTCACCTGGAGAGCGCATCTGGAGTATGTTACACAGAAGGCAAAGAAATCTCTCTGTGGAGTAGAGCCTGCGGGAAAACATAGGGGCTTTCACCTAAAATGGCCCACTGCCTCTACACGCGGACCATCGTATTACCTCCGCTGCATCTTTTGATACAAGCGGAGGCTAGGGCTAGTGCGTACAGACTAATGAACAATGTGGCCAGTGGAAGAAAGGAGCTCCCTGACCAAGCATTTGGACATAACTCATTGGGAGACCCTGGCCCTATCTTTAGGATGATGGGGAGGAGTGCTATCCAACATTCTACTTTGATCTCCCCTTGCAAGTGATCTTAACGCAGAAACGGAATGGGCTAAAAGTTGGGAAAAACGAGGTCAGACTGAAGGATCCTAGTTTACGGATGGGTCCAAAATGGCCTGCGGAACTGTAGCCGGTATATATGGAGTTAAGCCGGAGGTACTCATTGCAAGGCCCTTCGGTGGATACTCCACGGTATTCCAGGTTGAAGTTTATGCAATAAAGATCCGTGCTGAGGAGAATTTGCGTAGGGGCTCTAGGAATAGGGAGATATGCATCTTCTTGGACAGCCAGGCTGCACTGAAGGCACTTAGGGCATTCAGAGTCACTTCCCCCCTAGTCAGGGAGTGTACAGACGGCGATATCCCGGCACAACAAAGTTCGGCTGGTATGTGTGCCGGGGCACAAGGGGATTTAAGGTAATGAACTAGCCGACTAACTGGCCAGGGACGGAGCGAATACTTTTTTTTGTGGGCCGGAACCTGTTCTGGGAATAGCCAAAAGTATGGCAAGGGCGTCTCTGAGAGAATGGACTCGGAGAGAGCAACGTCAGCAAAGGTTCTGGAAGTCATGAAGAGGGGGGCTTCCTCTACTAGGTACAATAAGCCTCAATGGTACTCAATTGGCCCAAGCTGCAGTGCTTGGGTTCGAGTCCCTCCTCTGTGTCATTCTATTCTATTATAGTATTCCAAATTTAAAGGAAATGTTATAGTCGTTTTCGAGAAAATTGCAAATAACCTATTCTGTAGAATCATTTCCGATTTAACCGAGTTTCTTTAAATTTGGAATTCTAGCAATACTTTTAATGTATATTAATTTATGTAGATGTAGAACTGTACATTGTACCGAAGTAGGACTTTAAATGAAGTTTCAACCTGAACCCCTGAAAATCAATTTTCCCCGGAAAATGTTTCAAATAAAAGAGTTACTATTTATGCTTCTAGGTCGTATACAAAATTTAAAGAAAATCGCGAAGTACCGAAAAAATGTTGAATAAAGTAGCATTTCTGGATTTTGCCTGGAACCTTCGTATTTTATGCGGTGTTAGTACCTAAACGGAATATCAATTTTGAGCTTCCTGCAATTTTTCGTTTTTGAGATATTTTGTTTCTCTCTCTCTCTCACACGCACACACAGACCATTGGCTAAAAACATTTTTTTTGAACTTAGAGGAACTCGAAACATTTAATTCCGGTGAAAACTCAATTTCGAAAATTTAACACGATCGCAATACTAGGTAATTAGGTATAAGAGAAGGTAAATGTTTTATTGAAAGTGGTCTTTTCTGTGTTGTGTGTTTGAGCGCGAGTGTTTGTATATACTGTTTAATTGGTGATGTGGTGTGGTAAGTATAACTCATAAATAGTTGAAGCATATTATTTCATATTTTGACACTGCCAGGGGATCCAAGAATAGAATAGAATAGCTTTATTGAAAATTATATATACAATTTGCTGAAGAGAAAAAAATTACAGAAAGCCATTATACAAACAGCATTTCGGCTTGGTAAATTTACCGTCAGCCTAGAGGTGCTTAATATATTTACAAATTTAATTGAAAAATAAATCAGTAAATGTTCAAATAATACTTTCTTTTTTTTTTAAGTATTATATTCACAAATTAGAAAGGCCCGATACTTATAAGCGGTAATATGGAAATGAAATAAACGCTTCCAGCCGCCACCTTTCAACAAAAAGATCACTTCAGAAAGAGACAAATCTTTTTCCCCAACCACTTACCTCTATATTCAGTCAGGACTGGACAGACATTCACATAGTGATACAAATCTTCCACTTCTTCTCTATTACAAAGGGCGCATAGTCCTCTCTTGTTCAGACCTCATTACATTATTATTAAAAAAGATTAACTGCCCAGCCAGAGGATACAAGAAAAAAAATCGCTTAACGGAAATACCACTTTTCTCTTTTCCAGTGATTTACTTCAAACATGGTCTAAATACTAAAGACCTCTAAAAGTCTTCAGCATTCATTTAAAATTTTTTCTGATAAAATTATTTTAAGAGGAATCTAGATGGCGATATATGATAGGCTTGTCTGTCTATTTCTTATTTTGTACAGTTCCTCCACCTTTTTATTATTAAGGATAATTAAATGTACAGCAACAATTGCAGGTTTGAAGAAAATCAGTTAACCAGAATGGCTGATTTTTTTTCAGTTTTCCTAGATTGTCTTAAAACCATTTTTTTAAATTTTGTTTACTACTATCCGACAGAAGAAGAATGAAAGTATTTTATTTATTTCTTTTAAATAATTTTATGTCCGTATATAAAAAGTAAAAGCATTTATATAGAATCAGTTTCAGTTTTTCTTATAATTTTTTGATTCATTAATTATTCATGTACTAGAAAATTGTACTCTTCTTGTACACTCTTTGGAAAGTGGTATGAAAGGGCTTTATTATTATACTACTTCTTGTACTTATACTTCTATTATTATACTACTCTAATACTTCTTCTTGTACCAAAGTTGTTCCACCATTTTTTATTGAAACTTATTCCGAAAATATCCAATTTTTAGGGGAACTGGATAAGCCGTGATTAAAGCTTCCTTCTGAGATGGCATTGTAGATTAAGTTTGGTTCAACCATTTCTTTATTTTAATAAGATATTTGTAAATAAGAGAAAGTCATATGAATGTTTTATAACACTCAGATTTTTTTAAAAGCAATGAATATTATGTGAAATGAATATATACAAGCCTTATAATACTAAGAGAATTAAATCCCCTAGAAGGTGAATCTCCCCAAAAAAAATTAAATTTGACAATTGGAAGATTCATAATGCAAGATAAGTCGTGTGAACATTCCAAACCAGATTTTGTTTTTTAATTGTATTGTTTTGCCACGTAGACATTGCTGCAGTTGCACTTTTCTATATAAATCTTATCTGAGCTGCTGAGATAATATGTGTTTGCCTTATTGTATTTTTAAATTTTCATTTGTATTAAAAAAAAAATGTTAAAACTATGGTCTGATGGGAGCGGATTCACAAGGAATTGTTTTAAACAATCCTAATGAAGACTTTTTTGGCTTCTATGTTAAGACTGTCCCAACTATTTATCAAAAATTTTTTTTTTATCATTTATTTAGTGCACCATCTAAGGGATGGTCATAGCCTTTTCATAGGTAATCTTTATAAGTAGATATTGCATTAAGAAGATTTAATAATTGCGCTTCTAGAATAGTTGAATTTCATTAAACTTCCAGAATAAATTGCAATAATAATAAATATTAATAATATAAACATATTTAAAAAAATGTAGGTCAGCAAGTATAATATTTTATCCAAGCTTAGCTAAATTGACACAAAATTTAATACGATAGAAATAAGAGTTAAAAAACTCGTTAATCAGTCATGTGGTCTCTAGTCAGTTTAAAAGTTTCAAGCAAGCTAACTATAATTCCCTCCCTCCTTTCTTTATAAACTAGAATTTGAAAGTGAAGGTTAAATGTTAAGACCGGTTTGGGGTGTTCAAAACGAGACCCTTGTGAAACGCCGTGCAGCTGGCCTGGGACTTATTATCTGTGTCACTTTACCTTCATTAGATATTTTATCTTCTGTTAAATAATTTCTATAAAGAAAAAAGGAAGAAGAAAGAAAATAATAAATACTAATTATTAGCAATATTAATTAGACCTTTATTTGCTAAAAAAGAGGATGGTTTCAAATGTAATAAATAATGAAATGAAGAATAAAGAAACATAAATGTTTTTAAAATTAATCCCTCATCCAGCAAAGTGGTTACATGCGTGATACATATTTACTAATTCTTTTAAATTTTGGGCTATTATTTTAAATATTTAAAAGTCATACAATAAGGGTGATTTGATCTTTAATGTTGAGCTCACGAGTTTTAGTTTTTAAATTATTTTATGGCTGTAATAGGAAGCACTGTAATTATTTAAGTTTCTGAAATTGAATTTTCCCTTAAATACATATTTTAAAGTCATCTCAGTTTAGAAAAAAATATTTTGGCCCGCGTTCTTGTGCGTGTTGATCTTGGAGAGAGATTATGTATGTGTATGTGTGCGCAACATAGAAGAATCGTACTAGGCTCAAATTTTATTGAGTACCATCAGGGTCCGACATGAAGTTTCCATCAAAATGCATCATCCGGCTTGCGTTTGAATATTTGTTTTCAGTTTTTTGTGATTTTTGTTTTTTTTAAGCTGGTATGATAGGCATAAAGATAAATGATCTCTGTTTGAAAAACGAACGTTCCTGGAAAATTGATTTTAGACGGGTGGCAGATTATGATAGACTTCATTCTGTAATCTGTCGTCAGTGTTTCCTTATAGTCTAAACTTTAGTCAATTTAGATGCTGAGAACGCACAAGATCACCTATTGTTCCTCACAATGAAAAATTTCCCAACCGAAGAATACCAAATTGTAAAACGTTTGAAGCCATTGAAGGACGTCTTAGGGAAAATTGCACACTAAAACCTGTACGAGTAAACGCCGTCGACGAAGATTTCGGCGAATCGCACACGTTGAAGAAAAAATACTGGAAGGAGTTCAGTTATCTCGCAGTACTAGCACCAGGAGATTGTCACTTCGTTTCGATGTTTCCTCTACCAGTGTATGGCGAACAACAATTACATCCATTTCACATGTGCATGATTTGTTACCACAAGATTATAGTAAACACAGAAATTGCTCCCAATAGTTAATTCAACAATACACAAGAGATCCTTACTTCCTAAGCTGCCTGCTAATTACCGATGAATCTTGCTTTACAAGAGATGGGATTACTAATTTTCGAAACACCCATACTTGGGACGAAGAAAACCCTCATGCGACTGCTATTACACCCTACCAACATACCTTTTCATTAAATGTCTCGTGTGGTCTTCTTGGCGACAATCTAATTGGCCCCTTCTTTTTGTCACCAGGCTTTCAGAATATCATACTTGCATTTTTTGAAAATAATCTTTATGAGCTTCTAGAAGATATTCCGCTTTCCAATAGGCAGAGGCTTTGGTTTATGCATGACGGTACTCCAGCTCACTATTCTCATATTGTGACTGATAATTTAAACGCAACATGAGGTAACCGATGGGTTGGTCGAAACGAACCTGTTAAATGGCCACCACGATCTCCCGATCTAACGCCGTTAGATTATTTTCTGTGGGGCTGGATGAAGTCTATGATTTATTCTAAGTCTATTGGCACGCAAGAAGAGCTAAGGAATCGGATCTGGAAGCCGCTGCTACTATCAAGTATCGTCCTGATGATATAAGAAGTGCCAAAGCAGTAGCGATTCGTCGTGCTGAATGCTGCATTCGACAGAACGGTGGCCAGTTTGAACAGTTACTGTAATGTTATGGTGTGGATGTGTGTAGGTAGCTTGTGGCGTGAGCGTTTTAGCGAAAAGGGCTTGTATGTTTGTTTGAGATAGAATATAAGAATAATTAAGAACACACTGGTAGTTTAAATTAAATATATTCTCTAAGAGAAATTAAGTTACTTTGAATATCACAATAGCTTATAATAATTTCTTATAAGGTAAAACTGGTATATGTTTCCACCTTGATTTCTAGCACTAGTCTGTCTTGGAAAGAATGTTTCTCTTTGTTCTTCAGTTCCTCCCCTGTTAGGAGAAGGGGGTAGTACAATGCCAGTAACTGGACTTCCCTTCTACCTGGCTTGCCCTTTTGCAAGAGTATGTCACATATTTTGATAATTTAGATTTATTTAAAAATTAATATATTTATATGTTTCTTGCATCCATCACATTACTCTGAATGATTACTCTGAATTACAGTTACAGTTGTTAAATAAATATCTTTATGCCCTTCATATCTCTGAAATAAATTGATTTAAAACATATGTGATAAGAACTTTTATGTTTATTTTTTGCTATAGGACACATACCTAAAGTGGCCCCTACACGATCAATATTTTGCACAATAATCTAGTTGGCCAACACGGGGCAATATTATTGCACAATAAATTAGTTCACGACTGACACTTCTGTAGTTAGTCATAGGTCAGCAGGTTGGGTGGCAGTTGCATTAGTTATAGACTCAAAAAAGAAGGAGAGAAAGAAACAGGTGGATGAAGGAATGGTTTAAGTATACTTCAAAAAGAAATAAGATATCATCTTCAGATCCCTTGCCGTCATCCTCTATCTGCATAGTATTTTGTGACATATTTGGTTCGTATTGACTCATGAGAACTTCATTTCCTCAAAATACCATAATTTGGTTTTATTATATCGTCTGTCCCAGCATCGCCTTTTTTCAGAACCTTTTATTTGGTTTAATTCCTTTCTTAGTTAGTGCTCAACGAATTAAATTTTTTAACTAACTGTGACTCACTGGAAAGCAACTGTTCGTACTGTTCATTTTTTTTTCTTATTCTGTTGATGTAATCTTTACTCTTGATATTCCACAAAGTAAGCTCCGAGATAACTCGATGCATTCTAAAATGAATTTTCTTTCTTCATCTTTTCCCTTTGTAGCCATCATTTATAGATAAGTCAATGTGGACTCCAACACTGTCACGACAAGACTGAACCAGATTGCGCAATACTACAGACGATGCTATATATACTAGATTGCACAATAAAAATCAAACTCTCAGAGACATTTTCCGTGGTAGCCTGCTTCATTTTGTGGTCATCGACCGGTTTCGGGCGTTCGCCCATCTTCAGGATGCGTTTTTCAGACAGTGTGACAACACAGACTTGCACAGAGCAAACTTAGTTTACACACTAGTGTAAAACGCGTCTGAAAAACGCATCCTGAAGATGGGCGAACGCCCGAAACCGGTCGATGACCACAAAATGAAGCAGGCTACCACGGAAAATGTCTCTGATGCTTTCCAGCTCTGCGGAACCAACCACCACAACAAAATCAAACTCTTTTTGATAGACCCAAAATATTGCACAATCTTTCAATCTGATCTACAGACGGTCAATATTATTGTGCACTATCAATTCTTGTGCAATATATTGAATATTGATCGTCTAGGGGCCACTTAAAATACTGCCGGGCAATTATGAAACACCCGTATATATAGTTTTAAGCAAGTCTATGCAAGTTCAAACACAAGCTGAAGTAGCGCTCTGCTCTCATGCTAATGCTATTCTGTTCAGAGAAGTATATGCATGTTCAAAAAGTCAAGTATCATCCTTTACAAATTCTGACAATTTTTCAATAATAGTGTGAATATTTTAAGCTTTTAGACATAAACAATATAAATACGCTATGCACTGTAAATTTTTAGCGAACGAAAAAATCGATATGTGAATTTTTTTATTAATTGAGTATTTAACACCTTAATATTTTTCTGGCACAGCAAAAATTTAGACGCCATTAAAAAATTTTGGCTGTGATAGACTTGCTTAGAGAAATACATATGTAGGTATACCTAAGGGGCGGCAATTTGTCTTTTTGTCCAGAGAGACATTTGTAACCGCTAGGGAGGGCGTTGTAGAATCGAATGAAACAAATGTTTCTGTACCAGTATCTCCTCACTTATATGACTTTTTGCTAAGGTCTTGGAAAATTTTAATGAATTCATATTTAGATAGCGAGCGGGAAAGGGGAAGTATGAGCAGCTATAAACTGGCGAAATGTAATACTCCTTTCAACTTTTAAATTAGCTTTAAATTCTCAATTAATATGAATTTTTGCCTATTAAAAATGATAATCTTATCATGGAAAAATAAGTAGAATTGGGTCATTAAAAAAAAAAAAAGGATTAAAATCGAATATTGAAGTTGCTATCGATACAATGAGATTGATTATATGTTTACCTTCTTACCTGTTGCCGGTAATTTCATATCTCCTGAGAATGACCGATTTCAAGGTTAATCCTTTTGGAGTGGCATATCTTATTTATATTGAAATTTATCACATTATTGATTATTAATTTTCGAATACTTCATCCAGTAATAATAGATTTCATTTCTGAGTGGAGATGACATCATAGTTTTGTGATCATTAGTGTTTTATAAAAAATATAAGTGTGTAATACATTGTTTACTAGTGATGACCTTCAGTAGCCATGGTTAGTCAAATTATAAATACAATAAACTTATTTACATTTGTAAGAATAAGTTTGGTCACGGTCTAAATGAAATTTTACTCCAAAATTTTTGATCACTTAACAACTTTCCAGTTCACAATAAATTTCTTATATTTATTTTTTCTTTTTTCGGTTTTGTTCAAGCAAAATGAATTGGGGTCAAAAGCATCAAGATTGGCAAGTCACTAAAAGTTCACTTAAAGAAAGATTTAAAGAACTTTTGCTTTTATCACAATGGACAGACTGTACATTTGCAGTTGGAGAAGATAATACCGAAGTAAGTGATATTTTGAAAATTTATTTATACATATTAAAGAAATTAATATTCTGGTAAGACTAGGTGAAAACCAGAGTAATAGAATATTTTGATCTTAAGGAGTATCTTAAGTGTTTAAATTTGAGCTTTTGAACCTGCATGTTATGTTATAGAACAAAATTTTCCAAAGTTTGTTGCTTACTTGTCTAAAAAGAACCGCTTTTGGTTTTTCATTTTTCTATCCAATTTTATTCTTGAATAGAATATTATTTTCCTCAATCCTACGAACATACATGTTTTTCTAGATGAGTTCGTTTTCACTTGTTTATTTTAAGAATTTTGTATTAACAGATAAAATGTCATAAGCTAGTCCTTGCAGTCAGCTCTCCAGTTTTCGAAGCCTTATTTTTTGGTGGGTTATCAGATCCATCCTGTGAACCCATACGAGTACCAGATATAGAGCCTCAAATCTTCAAGATGATGTTAATGTAGGTAATTACATGATAAGTTGATGAATGTCAAATATTAATTAATAGTTCTGCCACTAAAAACGCTTCTTCATATAAATTTAGGTACATGTATTCAGACAGTCTAAACTTACACACCGTTGAGGAAGCTGGAAATTTACTGTACGCAGCAAAGAAATATTTAATGCCTCAGTTGTCTAGACTTTGCTTAGAATATTTATTAGATAGAACGTGCATTCAAACATTATGGGATATATTGGCCATAGCAGAATCCCTAGATGAAGAGGAACTTATCGATGCAGTTCTTAAGGTATTTAAAAGCAAAAAAGTAATTATACAATTTAATTAAATTATTCTTTACAATTTATATAAATCAAAGTGTTTGATTTACAATGATTTGCATTCAGATAATGTGCCGTTTTGGAAGACATGTTTGGTACAGCAAAGCAGAACATTTATCTGCTGCAATGTTGAAACGTTTATTAAGTGAAACCAGTATGAATATGTCCGAAGAAGAACTTTGGTCTGTGACGTTAGATTGGGCGCATAAAGACTGTCTAGATAGAGGTGTAATCCTCACTGGTAGACATTTGCGAGATGCTTTACAAAGAGAAAGACTTTTGGAAAGAATACGCTTTCTTGTTTTTAATGGAGAAAAATTTAAAAACGATGTAGTACAAACTGAAGTGTTAACGGAATCTGAGGTTAATGTTATTTGTCAGTTGATTGAAGAGCAACAACTAGATCAAAATGGTAATTTTATTTAAAAAGCAACTCGTTTTTAAAATAAGTAATGATTAGCTGTGGTAACTTGTACCAATCATAGACTGGTCAAAAAAGTTCTGTTTGATATCCAGACTTAGGGATTAGACCGTCATTGGCATAGACCCGCCCTTCGTGCACACAGCCATAATATTATTATCCAGTTAATATAGTATGCATTGTTTGCAGCTGTGGCAGTGCTAATTTAGGATAACAAAAGAAAAGTTAGTTTTTTTTATACTTGTGGCCTAATCTTTACAATCGCATTGTTGTATATTTGATGTGATATGAGAACAAGAATTAGTTGGCTTCTCGACCAATTCAAGGTAAAAAACAAAAAAACCAAAAAATAAATTTTGTAATTGGTTTTTAATAATTAACAAGTTCGACGTTTCGACAAACTTTGTTTGCCTTCATCAGGAACAATACAAAAATAAAGAGAAAAAATTATAACATAAAACACAAACAAAATACATAGGTGCGATTACAGTAGGACTGCTAAGTCTGTAATGAATGATTACATTTTTCTCTTTATTGTTGTATTGTATCTGAAGAAGGCAAACAAAGTTTGTCGAAACGTCGAACTTGTTAATTAAAAAACAAAATTACAAAATTTATTTTTTGGTTTTTTGTTTTTTACCTTGAATTGGTCGAAAAGCCAACTAATTCTTGTTCTCATATTACAACTATCGGCCAACAAAGAAAATCTTCTGATAATTATATTTGATGTGTCTGACCACAGTTAAAAGAAAAGTCAGCTTTTTAGTACTGATTTCATCATTCAACTAATGGTTAGAAACATACAACAACTTCATTTTAAATACTAGGCCCACAACATCTGAAATCTTTTTGTATAACAGTATTCCACAGTGCATAGTGCAGCAGGCAGATAGGGTTATAATTTATTCATTCATGCAACTGTTTATTAAAAAAAATTATGAGGCCAGCTGTTATTAGTAGTTTTTAGTTGCTGTACACAAGCCAGTTTGCTATGATATCAGTACCTCATAATGTATATATTAAAACTGAAATTTTTTATATTTTGTATATAGCTTGGGGTTTTTAAAATAAACCTTATTCTGTTTCATATCTCTTCGACCCATTTGTGTGAAATTCTAATTCAGTTCCAGTAGCTTCCATACATTACATGTTAAAAACATGTTCCATATAGTAATATTAATTACTTGTAGGTTTAACAGATGACGATACTAACAAGCACACCTACGAAATACCAGCAGGTATATGCCCATTAAAGAAAAAACGAAGACGAGTTAGCCGCGTAATATGGAGATGTACTCGTGAGAAGGTTAAAGGTGACACAATGTGGATTTGTTGTGATCAGTTTGTTTGCAGTGTAGTTTCTAATAACTTAGTTCTTGTGACAGGGTACATATATCAATTTCTTTTTTCATTACTTATTATTCAGTTTATATTATTGGGAAGACTTTAATTCTGTATACATAAATAATTTGATTTTAGCTTGGAAGTACCAACTAGGAGTATTTATTCAGCCAGAGAATGTTATCCGTGGCTAGGATCCTTACAGCATCCAACTGGTACATATAATGAGAGATTTTCTGTTGCCATAACGGATCAAGATGGTACAGTATTAGTATCTACCTCGTACGATGCTCGAGTGCCTTATGACTCCATACAAGTAAGTTACATTTAAATCTTTAGAAAATGGTTATTGTATTTTCCCTACTAAATTATTATAAAAATACAGGTGGTGACTCTTGATGAAGAAGTCTGGTTCAATGCTAATAAAACTTATTACATTATAATTGAAGTAAGTTCAGGTTCATATGAATTATACAATTTGGCAAGGTCTGTAGAATCAAAAGGAACCATTTTTACATTCAAGGATTCATCTGATCATTCAAGAGCGGGTATTTTTTGCGGCTCTTTTGTAACATCGATATTATATTGCTTATAACTTATTTTTTTAGATATTTAATTAGAATTTATTAGTTTTTTTAATCAAACAGACAGTAAAGATGATATTAAAGGTGTTTATTATAAATATAAAACTAAAAATAGTTAAAACTTCGACTAAGCTTAAAACAACATCAAACATTTTTAAGAACGATAACACTCATTTAAGTTTATAATTGCCAATCTATTCTTTTTATTTAAATAAACCACAACTTTTTGCAATGGGAATCTTAAATTTTTCTTTTTGACTACTCTTTTACAACCATTTTGGTTTCTTGGTTTGATACATATAAAATAGGGTTTGATTGGTGGAAATAGAGTACTTTTTCACACATAAATTTTAGAAATTAACTTTATCAATTTTTGAATATTTATAAACATGGGTATTTGAATAATTTGTTCACTTCGGCCAAATTCTCAGGGGTATTTACTTATTTCAGGCTTATGGGTTCTCAGGCTCTGGCCTAGTGGTCGCGCGCTCGCTTTTTGGTTGATTTCAGTGAGGACAAAGAGGTGTTGATCCAGCGTGGCGAGAAAAAGCGGGTAGCTGCAATAAGTAGCGAACCTTGGTAGGGAACGGTAGTGAATTGCAGTGTGCTTACCACACGTTCTTCCAATAAAAATCGTATGACAAGCCTTTCATGGGCTTTTTTGCTCAAAGATGTATTCATGCTTTTGGAACCAATGCCATTATTAATAACTAACTCAGCGTAGACCAAGTCTCTGGATTATGAATTCCCCATCAATTGTTTTATAGCAGGCGACCCAAAGTGAGCGATGCACTGGGTAGTCATAAGCTGATTTTGAGAGAGTAGCTTTGAATCTGAAAATGAGTTTACATGTTCATTGGGGAAGTATACTCACCCAGTCGTTGGATGAACAATACTCAGTCAGTTAATTTAAATTTCACAAGAATCTGTCTAGTTATAACAAAATATTAATTATCTAGTTTCTCATAAGTCACAGATATTTATCGAATTAATTTTGAATGATCAGCTATTGACAACAATAAAAACATAGTTATTGCGTTTTGCGCAAATTGTAGATCATTCGAATATTTCTAAATATTTAGTGGTTAATAAAAAATTTGGTAAAAAATGTATCTCATTCAAAAAGAATCTCAGAAAAAGAGATATTCCGCAGACGGATAACCAAAGAAAAATTGATTCATTATTTTCCTGCGAATATGGCTACTTGTGGTATTAGTGCAAACAATTGGATACTAGGCATTTTTTAAAATTTGCACAATAATAAACGAATGGGTCACACAAATTTTATTTTTTCCGAAATAGTTTCGGGTTAGAATCACTCTTCTACAGTAATGTTAGTAATGGGAAAATTCAGCACCATTATTTTTAAAATTTCTTATGAATTCAGTTCTTGTTTTTTATAATTTCCGCACTTCATTGTAGATCATATTTCACTAAACGTATGGTTGTGTTTAGTTATTAGTTTTTGTTAGATTACCACATTACCGTTTTGATATGCAGTAAACGTATACACATTAAGTTATAAATACTATAAAGAATGAAAGCAATATACTTATTAGCAAGAGCTTTAAGAAGTATGAGTTTTATAAACGAAGTTTAATACTGTAATAATTTTATAACCGTGACAAGTACACTGTGATACGATCTTCATATCTTCTATATATATTAAGATTAAAAGTTTGTTTCCTCTGTTGTAGTGCTGCATAAGTTCTTTAAAAAAGAAATTGTTTCATATTTCTAGTCTTATTAATAAAGGTCAATTATAATCTTTATTAAAGAAGTTATAGTGAGTTGATTTTTTTAATATTTTTAAGAATAATTGTCAGAATTGCTTAATGCGAAAATATTTTCCCCAAAGAACAAGTTATGCCTTTAAATGAATTATATTTTTTGAAAATTGTCTGAATAAGGAAAAAAAAAATCTTTTATGGAAATTATAGCTATATAAAAGATATATTTAATTTTATATAAGAAAATTGCTCATTACTCAACTATTGTAACTTACAGCTTTAAAAATGAAAAAGAGATCAAAATATTATCTTTCACTTCTTTCAATACCTACATTTTTTCAGGCTATACACAGCTGTTAGATTTTTCTTCGTGAATATGTGGTAACAAATGTGAACTATATTTAGATGAAAGTTACTGACTTTCCTCTTAATAGGAAGCCATCATTGCTACATTATTTTTCAGAGGATTCCGAGAGGGCATCTTCAGGAGAGAAGAAGCGGAAGCACTTTTATCTTGTCACTTTTTTCCATATCCTTCCATAGCACTTTTTTCATCCAAATATAGGATATTTTTGGCAACAGCAAAGCGCCAACAGAGGAAGCCCAAGATAAAAATGGGAGTTCGTGGTATAAAAGAACCGAGAGAGTTGACCCATAGGTTAGAGTTGCCAGCTTCAGATGATATCGGTTCATGTTTTACTGCAGGCAACTTATTATTTTGCTTCTGCCTTCAACGGTGTCCCACTTCTTTGCGAAGGCGGCGGAGTGACTCTGATCATCTCTTGCCCCTCTCTTTTCACGATTGGTACTGCCCATCCTAAAGCGCTCGAATCTTTTCTGGTCCGCGCGTAATAAAAATCAGGGAACAGCAGTGGCCATGGATAAAGGAAGGAAAAATTATCTTGGTGAATTTTCTCTGATTTTTAACATAATTCCCTTTATGTTTTGTCGCTTTTTGCTTTTCGAAAGAGCTCGATTTTCTCCTTGCTTTAAGAAGATCGCCCATTTCGCGAGTCACATTACCAACTGTTACAGTATAGTAAGTACAAATTAGCTCAGTGGTAGCGCACTGGACTAGCAACGCAGAGGCTCCGGTTCGAGTCCAGTTGCTACCTTTAGATTTTTTCTTCCTAGGAACCTCTTACAGCTCACTGTACGATAATGAAAAGAGTTGTCTGCAACGAGAGAATACTGTCTGGAGGCTGGCATTGTACTGAGAAAGCTCCGAACTTTGGGGTAGCTTGGGGCCCAGAAGGGCTTTGGATAGCATAGGGTTTGGCCCCTCCCCACAGACAGAAAAAAAAAAAAAAAAGTACAAATTGTACTATTTCTAATGGTATTTTATCCGTCGTTTCTACCATTATACACTACACTTTTTCATGTGTAACATAATCATTTAAACCTATATATGACCTATATATAACAGTTATTAAAATAATCAATATAAAAAATACAAATGGCATCTAGTAATATCAGTCATCTTCCCCCGAAATCTCTGGCTAATCTGCGAAAACAGGAAGCATAAAAAAAAATTAAGTTGAAGTAAATTCACTACCGAACTCGATAGCTTTACTCTGACAATGGATGAAAATCCGAAACCGCTCAGGAATATTAGAAACATGCATGCTACGACGGATAAAATACCACATATTATCCAGCAATACGGACCCATCCACATGTACTATTTCTTGTTTAAGTTGAATGAATGATTCAATCCGTTTGAGTGTGCCGATACACAGTTTCTTCAGTTTACCATCTTCACTAATCCTATTTAACATACTAAATGAACTTATTTACCCAATATTCTTATCTCCCTCATTCAGCCTCTAAGAACCTTTCTTTCTTTCCAATTACCTACCATGCTTATTGTTGTTGTAGCATTAATTTTCATACTTAGCTTTCTTAGATCTTCATCCCGCTTATAGAGATCATGTTTGGTTCTCACTTGAAATAGGTATTAAGGCTACTTCGCCCCTGAGAGGACTGGTTTATATAGAGTACAAATGAACAGAACTAAGAACCACTTTGTTTCAGACATCAGATATAACAGTGTTTGGAAGAAAAAAGTAACGCTGTAAGAACATTGATTTATTGCTATTATTGATTGTTGATGCTATAGCATTGAAAAATAAATAGATAATACACAAACTGGCTGACAAAACAGTGCTCATAATATGATAAAAAGGGAAACAGTTTCTTCAAAAGAAGAATGAACAAATTTACAAAATATAATACAAGTGTTTTGAATACCTTGTATGGCACATTATTTTAAATAGTTACAAAATGATTATTATTTTTTGTTTTTCACAAGTAAAACAAAAATTAATGAGGTTTGCAATCCGGGTGAAATCTGCCTTCTGGCAAGTATAGAAATGAGGTACAAACAGCTTCATATCGAGTCATGTTGCAAATACACTCAAGATGAATATAATTATCAATTCATATGAAATACTTTTGTATTCATTATACAGCTTCGCCTTGAACAGGTGCGTGACCATCTCCTTTTATCACCCTAACACATCGCCAACGCAATTTTTTTTCTGAAAAAAAAAAAAAAAATCTGGGATGTGAAGCACTCACGCCTTTCTCCCTATATTGCAATTTAAATAGGTATAACTGACGAAATTTCTTCAAACTTATAATTTTTTTTACAAGTTTAATAACCTTCAAAATTTTTTGACGGAAGCGTAACTACCCAGCCCAGAACCTCTCTAAAATAAATTTTCTTGTAAAATCGTGATTCAGGTGATTTATATATATATATATATATATATAACTAATATTAGTGATATATATGTATATTTTCAATATATAAATATAAATAATAAATATAATAATATAAATAAATAAAAAGTTTCAAGTGATATATATATCACTTAAAACTTTTTTATACATATAATATATATAAATCACTTGAAACTTTATTTATTTATATATATAACATCTATAAGAATATATACAAAATGACTGGAAAACAAGGCAGAAAGGAAAAGTTCAAATCATTGACAGATATCCTTCTCCTCGGCTGGACGTATACATAGATGGCTCCGATGAAAGCACTAGAAGAAACAGCGGGATGGAGTTTACGTCTTTCGAGGGTGCAGAGCCTAATGGACCGGTCAGCCTCTTCCTTCGATGGAGAAGTGAATGCTATAGAATTGGCACTAAAAGCCTTAGAGAAAAACACGAAAAAGAAATGTACGGTGGATTTGCGGGCTGCGGCCGACCCGGAAGTCCCCAGAATATATTTGAATACCAGAGATTATTGTTATAGGCTTCGCATCTCTGGAACTGACATCACTTTCCAGTGGTGGATAATGGTCATAGTGACATTTCTTTAAATGGAAGGGTCAGGCCAAAAACCTGTTAACCTTTCTCAGTTCAAAAAAAGAAATATATGTATAGCTGAGGAGTTAAAGAGAGAGCATCGGAGGAGGGCAGAGGGGATGATTTCAAAGGTCAGATCCCTGTTAATCTACCGAGAAGGAAACAACTGTTTAGGATGAAAATAAGGGAATGATTATTTGCAGAGCCACTTCACCGTATTGCATGGTTGTTTCTACCATTATGCCATACAGTGGAAATAACTCACTGCATCTAGACACGTGTCCTGCCTTTCCGGACATACAGAATAACATAAGTGAAAAACAGGTTCTGATGGCGAAGTGGCCGAAGATGCGTGTAAGTAAAAAAGTATAGTTTAACCAAGTCCTGAACAATCATATCTAAAAGCTTATTATAGTAACCTTATGCGTATCGAGAAATTATTGGGAGATAAACATTTTAAATAAAACTATATTTACCTTGATAGGATGATGTCATATCAGTAGCTTTAGATTTATCACTTTCCAGGTCCCTACCAACTAAAGAAGTGGACATTGAATCAGCCTTCTTTGTATCTTTACTTGGTTCTGGTGGACCTGAAAAAATATACCGTAATATTTATAATTTGTTTTAATCATTTTTCTATATGAAATCTGCTGGGAATATATCACTATCGAGAAGTGAAGAGAGCCGAAAGAGATATTAATGAAATATGTGTTGGCAAGCAACTTATATAACTACACATAACTTACATTGTCTCCACATTTTGACGCAACCATCACCTCCAGTGCTCGCTAGAATACTACCCACAGGATTCCAGCTGACTCTCCAACAAACTTTATGGTCAAAAGTTGCCGCTAGACATAATTCTGGCCGCACTTGCCCAGTAGCACCCCTAAAATAAAATTAAGCTCATAAAAAGCTTAATACAAATTTATGATAAAATAGTACTATACTAAATAACATATATATGTGTACATTATCTGATAAAGTGTAAACAATTTAATGTCGTCTGCGGCGACAGCCAAGATATCATAACTACGTCCAAGTCGTGGCGCAAATGCTAAATCATGAACTGGTTCTGCAACTCCTGCAGATACATCTATCTTGTTCCACCTTCTAACATACTGCAATATAACCACTCGCATATTGGGGCTGCAATTAGGATCATCAGAACCTATTGCAAGCATGGGAATCTGTGGACTATTAATATGTACATGTAAGATCATATGAACTGAATACACAGTCGAAGTTTAATTATTATTCTAAAGAACTTCGATGTTCTAGAATATAATGTGCGATATATTTATATATACTTTTAGGGATTTTTTTACTTACATAACTATATATTTATCAGTCTTTTCTACTGGAAAGGGGTATTTCATTGCACTTCCATCTAAATCTTCGGGCCTACAGATAAAAAATAATCAAAATGCAAACGAAAGATGCCAATTAACAAAATTTAGGAACAAGAAAATTTAATACCGTTGCTCGCCACTAGGAGAAACTGGCTGAATTTTTATGAAAGAATTTTTTGTATAACGTCTCTCCCTAAAACATAAAAATCCTAAATAATAGAATGTTATATGAAAAAGTCAACATTAAATTTCATTGGTCAACCCTCACCTGGGATAGGTAGGATTCCAAGATAGGGCACTTGCTTGTACCTTAATTGGAACTTCTTGCTGTAATGTCCATTGAGCAAGATTCATCAAATCAGGAGCTTCATAAATTCGAACCACCCCATCAGCTGAACATGTTGCAAGAACCAATCCTAGTGTCGGTGGTCCGAACTTTACATCCATCACCGATTTACGGGCATCAACAAGATTGGTACGTCTGGCCCACTGTTTTGGCGGACTGGTGGGTTCCGAAACTGACATATAACGATATGCTAGTTAATAACATATATAACAAGAAGAGGTAACAAAAAAAAATGAAAAGTTCTATAGCCTTCCTTCTTGACAATATTGAGGTATTAATGAACAATGGCATTTTTTGATATTACAGGAAACAAGATATTACCAATCTCTTCCCAAACTGCAGCAGTTCTATCGAATGAGCATGTAGCTAGGACTTGGCCAAATTGTGGATGTGCCCATGCTACTTTCCACACAGAACCAGAGTGAGCCTTCCACATAGCTGTTTGCTTCCATTCTCGGTTATCTAGATCCCACACCTATGGTCACATATTTTGTATGATTGTTAACACAAAGAAGGTTAACACAAGTAATTAACTAGCAAAAATTGTTTATAAGAGCACCTTGCATAAGAATTTGTGGTTTATATTCACACTTACTTTTACATATTGATCGCTGGAACATGTAGCCATACGAATACCATAGTGATCGAAAGCAACATCGTGTATCAGATCTCGGTGATCAGAATTAAGGCAATTTGCAAAGAACATATTTTAACAAAGTAGCATCATAACAGTTTTGCTACCTTCCCTGAGCCTAAGTTCTGCAAAAATTATTCAACCGTTAACTTGAAATTTAAAGCATTTAAATTATAAAGCGGTTGGTATTGTATTATTTATTATTTTGCTGAATTGGTTACGAATGCGTGACTGCTAATTTACCTAGCTTTTATTATAACCTAAACAAAGTACAAAATTTAAAATGTAGAAGTTCAGTCATGATTTTGACATTCTATAATTACATATTAATACTACCACACGCTTACAATCAGAATTCAGTAGAAGTAAAGATGATTAAAAAAGTTTTCCTGTATTCTATTTTTTTGTAAGTAGCAAGAAATGTGTTGGTTCACCCCAGATTTTATTTGAAAATGCTTTGGTATGTATGTGATTTATTCTCATGAAATTGAAAATTGATGTGATTACCATTGAGATGAATTTCCAAAAGTAATCATCAACATCGCTACATACAAAGAAAGAACTATTTTCGAATCAGTCGCGACTTTCTGATCAAGAATTGACTAATTTTTAGGAATTCGTTTGAATTCTATTAAATGACATGGGTGTTCGCGGATTAACTACTTTCATTAATTCAAACTCCCATATGTATTTTGTGGAATTTAAGCTTCATGGATGCCCTTTAATAGTAGACGGCAACAGTTTAGCAGCTGTACTTTACTCTGAAACGCTAGGTCCATATTCCGCTTTTGGTGGAGATTATGATCATTTTGCAGAACATGTTGAGAATTTCATTAAAAACTTGAAAAAATGTGAAATTGAGCCTATATTTGTATTTGATGGAGGATATGAACAGAAGAAAGCAACTACTGTGAGGAAAAGAAATGCAATGAAAGTATATGTTATTGAAAAGGTTGCACCGAACAAGCCTGCCCGTGACTTTTTCCCTCTTATGTTAAGACCTGTGTTGCAAGAAAGATTAATTGAACTTGGCATCACATGTCTTCAGAGTGACTTCGAAGCAGATAGAGAAATTGCCGCAATTGCGAAGCGTTTAAATGCTCCAGTTCTCAGTAACGATTCAGATTTCTTCATTTTTGATATACCGTATATTCCGCTATCTACATTTCCATTTGATGTCTGTTTAAGTGCTTCAGAATCAATTGATTATTGTTATATTCCTTGTCAGATTTTTTACGTAGACAATTTTTTAAAGTCTTTTGGCGGTCTTGAAAAGGACATGCTTCCCTTGTTGGCTACTGTACTTGGCAATGATTATCTCAACCGAAGTGTATTTAAAAATTTCTACGGACTGATAAAAATAGATAAGAGTAAAAAAATAACTTTAACTCAGAGAAGAGTTGGAGGATTGATTAAGTGGCTCAAAAATGAAACATTTGACTCTGCTTTCAAGAAGGTAAGTAACTCAACTACCAATGCGTAGTATATTGTAAGGATGAATTTAAAGGGATCATAAATTTGTTTCAGATTCTTGCCTCTTTGCCAAAGAACTACAGACAGCGTATAAGAAGTAATATTAATTCCATTATTATTGGTTATTCCAATCTCTCAACTTGCCTTGTTGAATACTTGCCTTGTAATATTAGAGGTCCGCATAAGTCTGATAATTGTGATAACATTTGTTCTCGGTTGAAAGAGTTGAATATAACTGATCACGAAGAGAGTAGCAATGAAGAGTACAGTGAAAGTGAAAATAATATGGAGGGACAAGACGAAGATGATGTAGATAGTGTAGAAAATTCACAAGAGGGACTCACCGGAGAGGAGGAGTTCAATGCATACAACCAGATTAATTCTAAACAGCCGTTACTCGCTTGTGGCAACAATTTTAAAATACCGCACTGGCTTCTTGAACGAAGCAGAAGGTGTCAAATGGCCCCACAAATCATTACTTTATTTACACTTAATTCTTACTTTTGTGTTCCACAAATGGAAGATTGCAGTTTGCCGCATGCTGGTGAAATAGGTCTTCCACTGTTACGGATTATAGGTGGCTTAGTTCTAGATAAAAGTTCTGTACGTTATTGGTACCGGCATAGTTTCAGTGATTATAGATGTAAATTAATCGAAACTCTCAAGTATTTTAAAAATGGTGAATTACCTGAATTATTTGCACTCAGTGAAGTTTCCACCGATTATCGTAAAACTATTTTATTGGATACAATGAAAGTAGAAAGAGGAGAGTTTTTGGATTCATACCCTGAAGATTGGCGTTTGCTGATTATATGCCTAGTTTATTGGATAAAGTCAAAAGAGACAGTGAATCCATGTCACATTCATGCAGTTATTTTAATGTTAATTGCTGTAAATATTTGTCAAACAAAAATAGGTTTTTTTAGGAAAACAAAATTGTTTGTAAGAAAATACGGTGCTAAATTAAAAAGTCTAGAAAAAATAAGGGCAAATGTTACAGCAAAATATGTTGAAAATGGAAATAAAAGTATAATTCAACAATTATCTGAAATTACCGTAGATGATTGTTTACTTGTTTTCCAGATTATTTTATCCAATTTCAGTGTGGACACGGGGTTGAAAGAAAGACCTCGTAGTTTTTCACGAACATTAGTTCATATTTTTGCAGAATTGCAGACTGTATTGGATCTAGGTCAGACATTAAATTCACTTCTTCTTCAGCCTTATAAACGTTTAGAAATTTCAAAATTCTATAATGGTACATTTTTATACAATGTCGCAGCAAATTTGAAACGTCAGTCAGAAATAATTAATTATTTGGAAAAATTATTTAAAAAATCACCCCGCCTTCTAAATTTACATATGACTTTATACACTGGATTAGCACAATTTACAAGTTGGACTGTTACTGAGCCAAAAAAATTACATAAAAAGAGACATAAGAAACGACGAGAAAAAACGGACGATAGTTCTGAATTAGAAGAAGTGAATGAAGAGATTGGCACTTTTCATGATGTAAATAACAAGTTTTCCTTATTACAGGAAACAACTAAATTATGAAATTGTTTAATTAATAATTCATTTGTGGGTGAAGTGTAAGATCTATCTAATTGCTACATATTTTAAATACACTGTTAAAAGTTTTAAAGTGTATGCTTTTTTACCCCTCCAAAGTAAAAACTTATATTATCATTTAAGCATTTATGGAAGTTGACTCTGAGAAGTGGCCCAGTGGACGTACTTTTAACGCTCTCTATATTTTTGTGAATTTCAGTGGTATTTCTTTGTCTTTGTGATAATTTTTTGTGCAACTTGGTTCAAATTGAGCCCTCTTGAAATTTCTTTTATTTAGTGCAATAAATTTTGTGCAACTTAGGAAGAAAAAGAGAAAATTAGATAAAGAACTACAAATAATTAATAAGAAAATATCTTCTCTTATTTACGAAAATAATAAGCTTAAAGAGCAATTATTAATTATAAGTAAAGAGATCTCAATTTGTTCACAAATACCTGTTCAAAATATGGTTAAAATAGACAATTTTCCAGTTCTAGATAATGAAGATCTTTTTACGATTGTAAGTGATATATTAAAGCGATTGGCATTGAATTAAGAGCTGAAGTGATTGATTATATTTACCGCAAAAAGTGTGGACAAACAAACCCTCCTTCTATAATAATTAAATTCGTGTATAATCCTATAAAAAATAATTTTATTATTAATTGCAAGAAAAATAAGAATAAACTATATCCTAACGATCTTAATAGAAATATTTATGTAAATGAGTTGCTCTCTACATTTAATTATCGCATCTTTAAAATGGCTAGAAATCTAAAAAAACAGTATGGCACAGAAATGATGTGTTATGGATTAAGGCTAATGTTAATGATAAACTTAGGATTATAAAGAGTAAAGAGGACTTACCGAAGCCTTTTGGTGGTACTACGGATGATGAAGTTCATGATCTGTAGGACTCTGGTACTTCAAATATATCATCAAGAATTAAAAGAAAGAGAAAAAACCTTACCCCATCTAGAAACATCACGGATTTTTAAGTCTAGAATTTGAAATAAGTATTCATAATAATTTTTTATCTAAATCAGTTTCTGTTAACAATGTACAAGAGGTATGTAATAATTTAAATTTTGGAATTTAAGGGGTTTTAATTGTTTATTTAATTTATCAAGTAAGGAAATAGAAATTCTGTTGAATCTCAACATAATATGTTTGATTTTGACGTTCCTGTATTTTTGAATGATTACGATCATTCTTATTTTAATGCTCAAAAATTTCAAGTAAAAGGGAGAGCCTCAGGTGGGCTTATAATCTTTTATAAGAAAAACTATTTTCAAAATGTTACTATTGTATTACTTAAAGATTATTTTTTGTGTTTACATTTTGAGGAAAAAAATATTAACTTTGTCACAGGGTTCGTTTATTGGAAACCAAGTTTTGCTCATAAAGATATTATAAGTTCTTTTTCAGACGATCATTATTACCAAACTTCAAATTATCCTAAACCACATTTTATTGTAGGGGACTCTCGGATAGGCTTTCTCAATGAATTGGCAGATGAAATATTTGAGAGCTCTTGTTTAAAAGGACCTAGGGATTGTACAATTAATAACAGAGGTAATGGTTGAGTTAATGGAGAAATATGGTTTCTTTGTTAATAATGGTAGATCTTATGGAGATTATAGCGGCGAATTTTCTTACATTAGCGCAAACGGCTGCAGTGTTATCGACTTAATTTGGACAAATGTGTCCCTGATTCCGTTTATTAATAATTTTGCAGTATTTAATAATTCTCATTTTACGGACCTTAATATTTGTATTTTATCAGTTACTTTGTTTCAAAAATAAAATAAATGTATAAATGTAGTACGAATCGATATGTTACTTGCCTAAACCGAGATAAAGAAAATTAGATAAATTTCAATCAATTAGGAACGATTCCCGTTTTACACCCACAATGTCTGAAGATCCTGATGTAAAATATAATTACTTTGTAACTCATTTGCAGAAACATATGAGAACATACGGTATGCTCTTGGATAAAAAAATTACTTTTCGATTTTCTAAAATGGGTATCGATAACAAACCCTGATGCACTCAGCAATGTTTCTCTGCAAAAAAAAAGTGAAGATACAGCTCAAAAAGTGTAAAAGGAGCGGTTTTGATGAGCTCTCCCTAAGTGACTTAGCTTTGCTGAAAAAGGAATATAAAATTCATTATCAAAAAATCATCATTATCAAAAATAGTAAAAACACATATTTTGAGAATATAAGAATTATATTAAGTGGTGTGAAGAATCCCAGTGAATTTTGGAAGGCGAAAGCTATTAACAAATTTAGAATCAAAAAGTTTAATCAAATTCAGATTTCATCTCTAGAATGGGAACAATTCTACAAATCTATTTTACCCCTTAAATTAAGCAATGATCTACAATTTTTTGGCCTGTTTATCCCTGCTTTAGATGCGGACATTACGCGTGATGAGCTTTTAATAAGTTTAAGTAACAGCAAATTAAATAAAGCCGCAAGTTTCGATCACATCCCAAATGAATGCTTGAAATTTCTTAATTCACCTTGGATTGATTTTCTTTTAGATTTTAGTATTACATACTAAATCTCTTCCGAATTTATGGTCTTTGATTAGGATGCGACTCATTCATAAGAAAGGGGATCCCTATGACCCTTATAATTACCGAGGAATTGCTGTTCTTAATACGGTCACAAACATTTTTACAAGTATTTTATATAGAAGAAGAAGAAGACTTTATATAGTATTTAGACTTCTTCTTCTTTATATAGTAGACTTTACAATGAGTGGATCTTCATAATATAATACCGAAGAACAGATGGGGTTTAGGAGGAACAGAGGATTTCGTGATTGTGTCTTTACGCTGGCTGCGGTAATAAATATTGTTCTTAGGTTAAACGGAATAAAGTCTATGCTGTATTTATAGACTACAAAAGAGCATTCGATTCTATTGTTCATAAGAAATTGTGGCTCAAACTTTATAATTTGGGGTTAAGCCGTAAGTTTTTAAGTTTAATTATAAATCTTTACGAGAATGCTTCCATGATACTCTGGTAGTGAATCCGAGTCAGCAGAAATACCTACATCAGAGGGTTTGCTGCAGGGAGAAATATTGTCTCCCCTCCTCTTCTCAATGTATGTTTCTGTTATTGTTGATTTTTTTACCGCCCGCAATTCTGCAGGCCTTACAGTGAATAAAAATAAAGATCTTTAGTTAATATTATACGCAGATGATATGGTGCTGCTATCTCCAACTTATATTGCTGCTCAGAAAAACTTAAGCTAATTGGAAGAATACTGTGTCGAAAATTGCCTCACTGTTAACAAGAAAAGACATTTGCAGTAATTTTTTCTAAAGGGGTAATTTGTCAAATGGTAAAGTTTTAAAATATGGTTCTCACATTATCGGGTATTCCCAATGTTTCGTCTACTGGGGGTTCCATTTTCTTCATCAGCCAAATTTCTCAAAGCATGTGAACATTTTCTGGCTAAGAACGCAACAGCTTTATCCGTGGTTCTATCTCTATTTAGGTGGTGCAAGACTGATAGGTGGGAGACAAAAACTAATCTATATGATTCTATCTCTGAGAGTGAATTATTATATCTTTCTGAGGTTTGGGGTGCTGAACATAGTAGTGTAGTTGAAAGAGGCCAGATTCGTTTTGTTAAGCAATTGTTATGCCTTTCTAAAACGACACCGGACTCCTTTATTAGGCTCGAAACAGGAAGAATACATACAGAATTCAAAATATTTAAAAGGATGTTGGGATGGTGGCGATTGCTACTTCGGATGTCAGATTCTCGGTTACCAAAAATGTGTTACCTTAGGCTACTTGAGCTAAACTATTTTAAGATGCCATTCAATTGGGTGCTGAGTCTTAGAAAATATTTAAATTGTATCGGTGCTGATTTCGTTTGGCAAGCTCAAAGCTGGGAAATACTTTCAGATAATTATAATGCTTTACTGGAATCGTTCATGAACAATTTGTATAGTAAGGATGTAGATTTCGTATTGAATAACCGGTATAATCTCCTCTACAGAAATCTTCAGTCCTCTTCTAGCTTCAGTCCTAAAGAAATTTATCTCCAGTACAATGTGAACATTAACATGTTAAGACTAATTGCTCAATTACGTTTAGTATATAAAAAAAAAATTGTACCATATATTTGAATAGAAGCAAATATTGTTTGATTCACAAAATATTTATAAATTTTGTACATTCAATGCAACAGATGATTTAATACATGCGATTATAATGTGTCCTGCTTATGCGAATCGCAGGAAATTGTATATAAATAAGCAATTAACACACGATAATGAAAATGAGAGAATTTCATAAACTTACATTTACAGAATCAGATAATATAAATAAAATAAAAGATATATATTTATTCTGTCTTTATATATTTCAAATAGGGGATGTCTTATGTTAAACATTTTCTATACTTAACATGTATTCTGATAGTGATTTGATTTTGTTTGTTTGTTTGATTTTTCTTTTTCTTTCTTCTCATTGTTTTATGAAAAGGGTGATTACTTGAGGAAAAAAAATTGTCGTTTGCTTTTTCTTTCTTTTCTTTTATTTGATGTTTTATTTATTATTCGTAATTATATCTAAGCTTAGTATTAAGGTCAACTACCCTCTGTATACCTTTAAAAGGTGCAAATAGTTGTAAACAAAAAAAATAAAAAATTTAAGCATTTATCATAAAACATTTCTCTGTTAAAAAAAGATTCATGATAGCTCTTTCAGTTTCTGATCATCGACCAATTTCCGGTACATTCATCACTTGTCTCATTATCTACTTTTTTCTTTTTTAAAAAAAAGCAAATTCCCGAAACTGGTCGATGAAAAATTGTTGTAGATTTATGCTTTTGTCCGCGTGACGAGGATTAATGTTTTTTTAGCACTGCCAACCCAGCCACAGTATCTCTATTACTAACCAACCGTATAGGCGGTTGTATACAGTGTAGGTACCATTTTCACATTGTCTTGTTTGGCACATATCTCAGTTCAGCACTTCATTCATTTTCATTTCCAAGTTCTTCTATTTAATAAATTTCCGACAGTTAATTTCAGCAACAGTTGTTTTTTTTTTTTTTTTAATGTTTTTATGTTTTTTTAATGTTTTTAATGAATTTAAATAGAGCATACTATTTAATTAGATTATCACATTTGTTCTCCTTCAGTTTGAACTATGTATACTATCATCACTATCAAAACGACACATAAATCTCATTTTTCCATATAAAATTGTTTATATTGTTTATTTATGTTTACTATTATTATATTATTATGGTTTGTGTGCTTCTAAAAAAAAAAAAAAAAATACAAGGTGTCCTTAGGAACCAATTTTTTTTATGGTATATGGATGATCGTAACTGGGAGCTGACTTTTGGCCTTTTTGTAATTCAATAAATTTCCACTCAGGGAAAATATTTCTGAAGCAGAGGTCATATTGGAATATTAATGGGATAATCTGCGCAAAGTTACAGTGACATATAAATTATTAAGATATAATTTTAAACATATGAGCGAATAAAACTACCACCACAATAGCTGTGGGGTTAAAAAATAGAATTGGTTTTATTCTTGTCAATTTTCTCGAATTTATTCCATCATAATTTATAGATAGCTTTATATTATGAATCGTAAGAGTTTGTACATATTTCACCTAAATGAGGACAAAAATGTATTGGTAGTTTTAATATAGAAATAATAATTTTGATATTCGAATAAATTCAAATTTTACATTTATATTTTTTATTTTATAGTTACAATAGAAGTCCAGAGATGGTGCTGGCGTTCTTAGGTCGTTCGACTTGTAACAATTCTATAATGTCGGGTCAGTGGTGGGAGAACAGAATCGATGGTTATTTAGGAACGTAGTGGTTTATTTTGTACTTAATTTTTGCAGGTAAGTTATGGATTTTCTGCATACTTTACGTATTTGAGCAATTGTTCCATTGTAAGTGCGCCCGATATTTGCATATTGTTGCATAAAAACTTGTCAAGCTTTATAATAAATAAAAAAAGAGTTCTACTATAACAAAACAATCGGGGGAAGTAGGCGTCAACTCTTTATGGCTCGTGTGCCTATTTTCAGCGATGAAAGCAGATTAGAATTGAGATATATTATCTCTTTCATTAATTAAATTCATCTTGAATAGTTGCCCTTTTAAACTCGGTTTGTCTCTAAAACATTTGTTTAGGATGCACATTTTTTGTGTTAAGCTGGATATGCAAGGTGGTTTCTTCCATAGCTCTTAGCATCTTGAGTGTTCTCATTTTACGGAAAGGTTAATAACGTTATTAATGCAGAATATGGATGATTGTGTAGTCTTTAGCGGGACGTCATAACCACTTACATTTTTTATGATTGCATTATATAGATGATAGTGGATACTGAATGTTGACAGTTTATTTTTAAACTATTTAACTCTTGTGCTTATTCTTTTTTTTTGCAGGTTTTTCTTTTTTCCTTTTCCTTTTAATTTTTTAATTCCTAATGGCCGATCCAGGATTTCCCGGTCAGCATACAACAACTACGACAGTAACCACTTCAAATACAAATGTACAAACTAATATTAGATATGACCCGTCATACATTAAGACCATTCCTGGAATGTTAAAATGTGCACAAATTGTGAGTTGAATTATTATTTACAATATTTTAAATGGTAATTATTTACATGCGTACATTGTGCCATTAAATTAACTTAATACACATATATGTTTTATCCATATTTCAGATTATGAATTTACTCATATTTCTCTCAGTTTTCTTCTCACATTATTCTTCAACTGGCCAATTAAGTTTTATGAGCCTTATTTGTGGACTTGGGTTTTGGTTTACTGGAGTTTTGTTGGTCTTTTATTTGTTCCACATTATTGAAAAATTCTTTAAAGTTCCCTGGTTGAAAATTGTGAGTATCTATATTTTTAATATAACTTATTTTAGTTTTGATATGAGCATAGCCAAAAAACTATCTGTTTTGTGAAAAATCCTACTCATTTCATTGATTTATTATTATTTTTTTATTTGTTTATTGCCTTAATTTAATGTATAAAATAAACATTTTGTCATGGACGACCATAATAAGTCGATTTTTGAAAGTTAATTTTCAAACTTAGAGAAAGAGAATTGCCTGTGAGTTATCATGTTAATCAAACAAGTTTTTTGTGAATATGTAGTGAACAATAGAATAAGCTAAACCAACCTATGTTGCCGTTATTTCCTAAAAATGTTATAATAACTAATTTTGGTGAATAGGAATTCTACTTGCATAATTTTGGAGACGTTAAGTTATTTATAATCCGTGTTTACAAAGCTATTTTGTGATCAGAATTTAAACAGCCAAAATTGCAATCATAATATTATATACATTAGACACTGTGAAGTTGGCTCTTGAGCAAATTTGTTTACTTTCGCAGGATATTTACTTACTTAAGAACATTTAAAAAGTAGCTATATTGATTATAATTATAGTTTTAGTGGAGTATAATTTTTTTGTTACATTTAAACTTACCGTGTACATTATTGCTCATTACCGCAAAGGCCTTGGGGTTTTTTTTTTGTTTTTTTTTTTTGTTAAGAAAAGATAAAAAAGCAAATATTTTATAAAGGCACTATTTAAAGGTTAAAATGTTAAGTAAACTAAGCCAAATTAATTCTTTAAATAACATTGTAGAGAAATTTAACAATTTTCATGGTGTCTCCGGATTAGAAACACTTTTAATAGACCGGTAATGTAAATGCTTTCTCAGGCCTAAAATGGTCATTCTATCAGAAAAAGCCCTTTATTTATTATATGTTCAAATGCCCGAAAATCAGATATGTTTGGCTGCATTTATCTAAAAACTGTGTATAAAAAAAAATGTACTGAAAACATTGTATCTTCAGTGATTCATGAGATAAACGGATTTAAATTTTCAGTTTTGTGCTTCTCAAGTTCACCCGCATTTAAAGCTTCCTTTCACATGAATCAATGAGATTGAATTCATAGATTTGTTGTCATTGCTTTGAAAATTTTGTGTTTTACAGCTGTAATCCAGTTCATTTTTTTTTTTAAAGTTCTTAAAGAGAAAAAAAGTAAAAAACAACTAGGTTTTTGAACATTTAGCGATTAATTCACAAAGAAAGCATTTCCGGATCTATTTCCGAAGGACTTTTTTATTTATTTAATTTCTCTTGAGAATCCATCCCAGAAGTTTGCCATATTACATTAACTTCTTGTAAAAGCATCTGAAATATTTGATTTTCACATCGTTTCCTAAAGGACGTTCCAAATTCACTGACACTTCCAGAAATGTCAACGACTCTGTTGTGAATCCCCGGTTTGTGTGTTATGATGTGATAAATCCTTGGTGCAACTGCCCAAATATGCCAAGCCTATTAAGACAGCAGCGGGTGCAACTGCCCAAATATGCCAAGCCTATTAAGACAGCAGCGACCTTGCTGACCAGCAACAACTCCGCTCCTGAATGCTCACACTGAAGGCAAGCGCGCTAACAACTAGACCTTGTACGGGCTTGGTTATCAAAATACTATTCGGATAAAGCCAATAATCCCATCGTTTATCTGCATTCATCTAAATAATTTGTAACAAATGCACTAACTTAATATTCAAATCTTGTTTTGGAGAAAGTCTCATTTTGAAACAAATTATTCATTTGATAAGATTTCTCACTCTGTGTGCTTTGTGATGTAAAGATTCAAGATGATCACTGATCTCTTAACAGATTAAGTAAACAAATTTTATGTATTTTCCTTTGGAGATTATATTTGTGGTTTCCAGGGAAAAGGATATGAGATATTAACCTTACTTGTTCATATTATATGAAGTTTCCTTTTTTGTTAAATTTCTAACCTTTTTTTTATTCTATGATTAATTGTAAAAAATCAAACATACAGTTCATTGCATGATATTGCATTTTCGTGGATAGTGCCGCTTGTGTATAAATATTCTATCTAACTGGAGAGCTATGCTTCCTGTACGTGGCAAGGTGGTGAATATGGCTTTGCCCATATTATTCAATAAATAAATCATAATGCGTTTTATACTTTTTTATTTACATGACTTACTACGTTTGTTACCATAATATAACCATTCATTATATATTATAACCAAATAGTATTTAAAATATGAAAATGGATATCATAAGGACTGATAGCATATCAAAATTAAAATTAAAAAAAAATGTAATAACATATTCAGCTCTCAAGCCTTCATATCCTTCTTTGAGTGTGATTGATAATATCTGACCAGAAGTTCTTCCTGGCACAGCTGACCTGATTTAAAATGCTTCAGCTTGTCAGGAGGGTTTCTTTTTCTCCCAGTTCCCTTGGAGTTGCTTTCTGGTTGAGAATGATTTCCCTAACTTCCAGTTTGGGATTCAACTGACCGCTTATCATTTCACTTTGTTCTGAAGCCCTCTCCTTTATTCTGCCTTCTCTTCCTTAACTTCGTCTTTTTAATTGGTCTGTTCGGCCCTTCCTTCTCTTATTTTCACTCTAGTTTGAAAACATCCAGAACTAATTCTGATGATTCTGTCGTATTATCAGGTGACTTGAAAAAATTCCGGTTATATAGTGCGTAACTTTACGCGATTAGATCTTAATGTTTTTTTTTTTATGGGCTTCTAAGGATGTCCTTAGAACATCAGCTCTTTCCTGAGGTGTGTATGTTCTTAAACCTCTTAGCTTGCCTATTGGTAGCGAAAGATACGGTTCTGATTTGCTATTTGTTATGTTGTTTGATTGTAAAATATTTGAAAATTTGTCAAAAGAAAATTGGGGACTGTTATATGTGGCGATTCGCTAGAATAGAGTCTAGTGATTATAGCTTACGGGATACTAGCATTGGTGGTATACAAAACAAATACTTCAGTCTATTTCAAGTAGACGTCAAGTGCAACCTAATAATATCTTGAATATGTGGTTGGCAATGCTGGATAACATTACATTAGGATAGCTATCATACGATTGCTATCAGAATACAGATATCAGAAGACGGCAATACTCTGACGATGAATGAGAATTCTTAAACCGTTCAGAACTAACAAAATAAAGCATGCTAAAATACGGATTATAGAACATAGATAAATACATATCCTTGGCCAAGGATGCTGATTCTAGGCTCCCTCCACTGTTAGACAATCTCCTTAGTTGATTCCATTTGTTTCTCCAGTGTCTTCTCTGACATCATTTGATGGTTTGCACTTTTTCTGAATTCACTCTTATCCACCACAAGATTCTATTTTAGCTCACGGCGGTAGTACTTATGTAATTTTTGCAAAATCTTCTCAAGTAATTTCCTCGGAAGTTTCATAAAACAATATTTTTTCGCAAATGCAGTAGCAAACTATATATTTGAAGTTTGCGTGATCTTGGGACACTGCCCAAAAATTAGCTTTTTTCGCCGATGTCCTTCGAAAGATGTGGAACGAAGCAATGCTTAGAAGAGCGTAACAACCGATCAAAGGGAGACTCCTCTTTTAATAATTTCTCCTAATTTAATAATTTTATTGTTTGAAGATAAACATATTAAAGTATTGGAAGCACTTAAAGTAATGTAAGCAATTAAAGTAATGTAAGCACGTGAAATAAAAAAAAAACAAGCAGTAAATAAAAAGTATCTTTAATTCCACTATGTTAAAATGATGTATTCTTTTACACTGTAACGTGCATGATGATCTTTTAGGCTTACATTTCATGATAATATTTTAGGTGACCGTTCTCATGAAAAACACTTAGGTTTTCGGATTGAGACTGCTGAGAATAACGTAGTTTTGACCCGAAAACGTGAACCTTTAAAATGTCTGGTATTTAAAGCACTTTTCAGTAAAATTAAACCTTTTTTCAACCAAATTAAATCTATTTCAAAAAAATAAACCTTTTGTAACCAGTATATTTCATGCTTCAGAACAATTTTAAACACTTTTGTAACCAGTAATCCTTTTTTAAATCAGTTATTATTAGCTTATACTGAACTATGTTGAAAAAATTGCATCAACAATAATCTTTTTCTGAACGAATTTATTACTTCATTTTGAGTCACAATTAACTTTTTGAGATAGTGTTTGTTACAAGAACTATTAAGCACTCTTAAAAATGCCCTAAATGGTCATTTGTGAAGCCTAAGATATTCTGAAAATTCTCAATTTACTTACCGTATGTAACTATAGTAATACAAGTTACTATATGCAACTTTTTTCTCTATCAAGGAATTAATATACGGCGGACTGTGGACCCTGATGTTGCTGATCGGATCAACATTGTGCGCAGCATATATGGGTCACGCTGCTGCATTTGGTGTCATTACGGTATGTACAATATTTTTACTTTCTCTTTCTGTTATTTAATATTAATATTATCTAGATTTCGTTAATAACTGTTTTTTATATTGAATTTTATTACTTATTTATTACTTTCTCTCACTGCTGTTAGAGGAAGTATTGCGATCGTATCAAAGGGGTGGCATTATATTTTCTTCTAAAGTGCTATTTTATTATACGACTCCATCATCTAAATAGTATTAATTAGAATGAAATATATTGCCAGAATTCCAAGTTTAAAGAAAATCGGTGACTGGAAGTGCGATTTTAATGAACAGTTTTCTGCGATTTTTCTTCATAAAAACAGCGCGGATTTCATTAAATTATATATATTTATATAAATATATATATTTAATATTTACTAAAAATGATAAGTTTGAAAAAAAATTGTCAATTATAAAACTGCATTAAGAGAAAGTCGAGTGAGTATTTCGAACCCGATTTTTTTAAAGAAAAAAAAGTGAGGATGTCCAAGATTCTCTTATTAATTTTTGAATAACAAAAATATGCAATTTATTTTATTCTTCTGTTATAAGTCTCATTTTAATATTTTTTGTTGTTGAAGCAAATGACTTTTTATATAAGAATTATTCAATGTACAAATGCGTTTATAAAAGTAGGTGTGTATATTAACCGTTGACGGATGTGGTTAATAGAATAAATCACAACTACCTTTTCCTCTAAGCTGCTTTTATTATTTTAATCTCTGTCTATGGCAATTAATCGAAGGTAGATTTTTGGTAATAAATAAAATAAGGCAACATAAACTTACAAGAAATTCTTTTAAGATTCTTCCAAGAATACCGAACATAATCGAATACTCAGTGGTTTAAAGTATCCTCATATATTTTAAAAGTTCCTCAGTCTGTAAAAAGATATTTTACGCTCAGTGGTTTAATATTTAATTTTTAATATTCTTTGTACTATTCATTTTTATTCCTAACTTCAGTATTGAAGAAATATGTATTTTAATTTAATGTAGCAATGCTTTCATCAAATTGGAATCCCTTTTCCTATTCAATATTTTCTGTTCAGTATTCTCATTCAAGTTAGACTAAGCAGTAGTTGAATGCCTAAATTCTATGAAATTGAAAGATTAGTTGTTAACATATAAAGCGAAAAGAGGATAGTGAGACAGTTAGATACAGGTTTTTATATTTTTGGCTTCTCTCCAATATTTGAAACGGATAAAAAACACAAAGATTATTATAGCAACGGTTGTTTTGGATATATTATTATTAATTTCCTCCTTTTATTGTCATAGAATTGCAAGCATGACTGAGTTCTTTCTGAAAATACGTATCTTGGTTTTGTTTGAGCTAATCGATCTGATTTTTTTTTTTTTTTTTAAATTATATACTTCGAATAGAATAACTGAAAAAATCAGTAATTTCAAACTTTGAGAAGCCTATAACTTATATTGGAATTTGTTCCGTAATCATTGTTTCTTGGGATTCTAGGGTACTACGCAATTTATTTTCCCTTTAAAACACCATATAAAATGTAGTTTATATTTCCAACCATCCATATCATCTTAAGGATCATTAATTGCTTTGCTAAAATACTGAATTTTAAGAAAATTGCTGCAGGAAATTCGAATCAGACACCCGATTTTTTTTTATAGTTTTTTAGGTCTTTCTCGAAAAGTGGTCGAAAGATTGTGTTTAAACATGGCCTACTAACTAAATGGCCTATCATTTTTATTCGAACAATTTTTTTCTTGGAAAATTGATTTTAAGAGATTAACGGGGAGCCGGGACGTACCTCTAAACTGCCATTTCAGTATAATGTTAGGTTCCACCTAGTATATAATATTACGGGCAATCAACATATAGTAGAAAGTCCAATTGAAATGAAAATTTGTCAATTAGAACAGTGCGATTTGCAATAAAGTCCTTCGTACCAAGATTTTTTTTCATGTCATTAAGTCACGCAATAATTAAGAATTTTTTTTTCTTCATATTTCTGCATAAAAATATAGCAAAACTGAATTTATTAGGAAGTGTATTGTATAATTTTTACAATATATTAATTTAAGGTCTTCACGTTACTATTACAATTATTATTATAAGGTTATTTTACAATTACGTTAAGGTCTTCAATTGATTAATTTGTTTTAATTAAGTAAAAGTTTTGTTCAAAATACCAAGACATTAGTACTTGTTAAAAAAAATTCTTGCAGATAATACTGTTAAACTTAATTTATCTAAATTTAGATTCTTATTTTAAACCAGTTTTTATTTAGTTTATATTATGTTTTTTTCATCGCAATGCTTCTTAAAATCTTCATAATTTGCTTATTTAAAAAGTGTATTTTATTTTATTTGACCCGTGAGTTATATATATATATATAAAATTGATATTACGTCATTAGAAGAGTAGGTCAGCCTAGAATTCTATTTATAGTGTGAATGTCACAATTTATTATATTAGATCATTTTAAAATGGTGAATTAAGTTTATTGACATTTTGATCATATGTTTCAATCTGGTTTCGCTCTTACACTTAATTTATTTTTTCAGTTTTTTGGCTACATAAATACGGTGATATATGGATATGACTGTTACCTAAAATATAGAAGCATACAGAATGGTGAAATAGCCCAAGGTGAGAGGCAGGTAACAAAAAGCACCAGTCAAGTTGCATCACCGGCTGCTTATTAAAAAATGTATATACAAGTTTGTTGGCCAAAACAATAAAATAACTTATGTAGGAATAAAAAACTATACGTTCGTTTTTCTATAAAATAGGAAAACCAAAATTCCCACCTATATTTTTATAGTAAATAAAAGAATATTACCACCACATATCACATAATTTTTACTTTCTCTTATTTTTGTTTTTTTCTTTTTTTTGTAAGAGCAAAGTAAAAGGGCAGGAAACGAAAGTAATTTCATAAGTTATAAAATTGTAACAGTTTAAAAAACTTATATATTATTATAATTTAATAAATTATTGCGATAGAAATAAGAAAAAAACCTGGAATTCTATGTTTAAAAAAATATTTCCACAATATTATATATACGTACTATTTCAATTCATACACGTATTTTATACTAAAATTTGTAATGCTGGTAAATCATTAAAGCGTTTGACAGGAAAAAATGAACTTATTAATTAAATATTTCTATTGTAAAGGTTTCTGTCTCAATTAGAGTATATCTGTCACGAATAAAATTCCTAATGTCAGACTTAGTAAAAAAAAAAAAAAAAAGTTAACGTTGGGTCTGAAAAAGCTTCGTTAGAACAAAGAAAAAAAAAGGACCAAAACTATTTTTGGAATTCGGATTGTTTTTCTGGTTTTTGTTGTGAGGTAATTGGGGACCTATAGAGAATAACATTAGCCCTGCATATAGGTTTGACACTTCCGCAAGCTGTTAGAGTTAAGATTCCCTTGAAGGCTCCAGAGTAAAAACGGGAAGATGCAGTTACTGTCTTACAGTTACTCTTCCTCTCTCACGCACACAATCCATAAAAAGTGTATAAGCAAAATAAGGACATTTTGTTTTTCCATGAGCTTATTTTCCAGAAGAACTTAATAAACAGTATTATGTGTTACAAGATTTAATCTTAAAGAAAGAAAGACAAAAAAAGGGCTGTCCTGTTAGTCAGTCATACTTATCATGGAAATGTTTAGTGATCCGAGAGAAGTATTTCTTTGTAGGCACAAAATTATTCAAAACTTGAAGCAGACACCGATTTATGGAGACGGAAGAGTTGGTAGAAACCAGTTTCTCGGTTTCTCTAGAGAATTTTTATTACCGATGTTAATGTTTAAAAAAGAAACATTAAATACAAATTGGTAAACTGCAAGTGTTGTATTGTTGTAGTTTTTGTTTTGTAAGGCAACTTTTCCAGACCTATATTAACTTTTAAAAATTTTGCACTTCGCTTAGTCAAAGAATTTCTTTTCACATTCACTTTGACCTTCCTCATCTTTAATTAGAACCACTGTTGAAGATAGTGGTAAAACAAAGAATAATAAAAAATTCCTGAAAAACGGATGAGAGTTACTCTTGCATTTTTTCAACTTTATTGTTATTGTTGGTGTTTAATAACACAAGTTTTATGCCACATATCTGAACTGACAATAAAGAGTGACTTATAAATATTAGATAAAAAAAGTACCTTGTGATTAAAAAAACATAATAATAATCGTTGATTTCAAAATATTTGGTAAAAAAAAAAAAAAAAAATATGTAATGTGCTTCATTAAATTTGCTTCATTTTTCAAAATATTTTGCCATTGTTAAATTAATAATTTGCAAAATTTTCGCTTTCTTATTTCTTTTAAAATTATTAATTAATGTATTTTAAAAAAAGACATTATTATTATTATTGTAATAGTAAATAGGGCTTAAACAAAGAAATTATCGCTTTGTGTACGTGTAGCTAGCAATATTTATTTAATAGGTCTGTATGTAAAACTTTTTAAAAAGTATTTTTTAAAAAGAAAAACAAATTTATATATTGTACACATACTGTATGAATAATACACTGAAAAAAGTTTACCCACTTTTCAAAAAAATTAATAATAATAAAAAAATAAAAAAACCTCTCGGTCTTCTTAATAGGTCCAAGCTTTTTTTTGTGTATTTAATAAAAATAAACACAAAAGTATTAATGAGCTTCAATTTTAGTGTTAGTTGTGCCCCGATTTGTATTGTTACATATTTATATTGTAAAGAAATATATTTAATACATATTTTTAATGTTTTTTATTTTTAATCTTTAAAAGTTGTATGGCCAAAATATAATTTCGTTGGATAAATATGAAGAATTACTACACTTATAAAACATAATATCGCAAATAAAAATCAATTTGTGATCTTATGTTTATGTCTTATTGCAGGACCAGCAAATGTTAATTATTAAGTTTTACACTGTTATAATAGGTATTTATTGGGCGGTAGTGCATGACAGTCATATGCTTCGCGCAATCCTTTTGCATTTGGAGCTGTTTCGAGTGTGCGCTTATCCACACAGCAAAGGTTGTTTTCATCACATAGGTTTAATGTGTCATCTGATCAATAACTCATGGTAAAAATGATGATATTGGTCTAACTCTCTACTTATGAAACCATTGTTCTTGATGACCAGTGAACAATTGAAACTAGTCCAAGTATTTGAACCAGTTTTTGGCAGATACACAACTTTGTGCACAATTTTTTTTGTACTTTATTTGCAAATCAAGTGAACACTATGCGATGTCTACATTATTTTAAAAATATAATTAATACTTATAATGAATTTTTAAATAGTCATAGTTGTAAGTACCAAAATTAACTATTAAACGGATGAATTATTATTGTTAAATATTTTTCAATACGGTTCACATTTAAATTATTATAAATATTTCACTCTAATTATAAAAGAAATATATTTAAGATATAAGTTGTGAAAATAAAGTTCCTGGGATTGAATCATTTTTCACATTCATTCATTCATTCATTATAATTTTTGTTAATAAATTTATTTTTTCAACCATTGAGATTTTTTTATTACATACCGGGAGCCATATATAATATATATAAACTACATTTTTATTTTCAATAAATTTTCGTTTTAAGATCAAATATCTTTATTGAAACTTATATACCTCTTTTGTTTGCTGTTTTTCATTGAATTCCGCACATATAGTAACAAACGCCAGTATACCATATTTAAAAATGTGATCGTTGTAGACTTTATTTTTAAAAAATACCTGTATGGAGTTATAAATTATTCACAACCTGCCAATTAAAGGATAAACAAAAGGAAATCATGTTTTATATTAAAGTTACCATGACAACTAATTCAGCCCAGAAATTTTATTGAAACAAAATTTTTCAGTCTCCATTAAAAGAAAAAAGATAAAATAAAATAAAAAAAAACTTAATTCTACTTAGTGCATTTATCTTAAGACTATAATAAAATATTGTTATGAAAATATATATATTTGTATATTTTTAACATTATTAATTATAAAAATACAATAAATTTCCAAATATATGTTTATACTAAATATTCTAGTATGATGGAATAAAAGAAAAAAAAAATACAAAAATATTATTCTCACGGAATTTTATAATTGAATACATATATATTTATGAAATAGTAATTATTTTGATATGTCAGTATATACATATATCTAGTTATATAAAACTATTACAAATTTTATATATTACTTGTTTGCATATCATTTCACTATCTATTTAAACATATCACATAAAAATGAAAAAGTGAACAAAAAAAATACAAAAAAGTTTTATAAAAATAAGAAATATTGGTGTTCATTACTAAATAATTTTTTATAATCGATGTTTCATTAAATTTAATTTTTTTTTTCCATTTCAATTGTTACCATTTATTAGTATTTATTAATTAATTATAAAATCTAATCTTCTTATAAACCAATAATTATAAAAATGAAATGAAATATGTATTTTCTATTTAATAAAATTAATAATTTTAAAAAATTTAATTAATTTGTGTATAAGATGTTGAGAATTGTATATATAATTTTTCAGTGCTATTAGTTACTAACTGTATTAAATTTTTCAATGTTTATTTGTTTATCGAACCATTTTTTTTTTTTTTAAATATTTTTTAAAAATATATTTATTGTCTATATATTTTTATAATTAACATATTTTCTTTCATTGTAATGATGGGTATTTTTTTATTATTATTTCTTTCTTTTTTAGGCTAAAAACAATGATTCATTTGGAGTTTGAAACTGTAACATTATGTTTTCAGTAGAGTGAATTTACAATAGAATACGAATTAACGTTGATTAAACAGAGTGATTTTTTTTTTACATTAAGTGTAAAAGACGATGATCAATCCGTATTCTTAAGCAGCGGGGCATATCGCACTTCAATACTTGAGTTTTTGACATTCATTAATTATTTATTTTCTTTTTATCCCTAATATGTCCTTTTTTTAAAAAATACTTTTGATTTAACCTTGAAATAAAATAAAGCACTCAAATTTATCATTGAAAATAAACTATTTAATATAAAATTGTATCCATGACTGTATAAAATTATTCAAATAAAACAAGAAATATTTATATAAATATTTTCCAACTGGGAAACATTTATTATTTATCCTTTATTCAGTGTTTGTGAAATATGTGAAGTATGAACAAATATAGGGGCAGTTAGCAAAATATTGATCCTAGAAATTGTTCACTTCTCATACAATAAGATTACATTAGGATTTCCAACTTTCACATTACATATTTTACAAACGTGTTTAATAAATTTTTATTTCTTAAATAAAACAAATTATAAACCATTTCAAGGCAATGGCGGCGATTAAATAGTTAAAGAATAATAGCATTTAGAATTAAGTGGAAAATGGATCTCTGCATGTGCCCTCCTCTTTAGAGAAGTAAAAGAAAGTAAAATAAACGGATTGGATCCATTCAATATTAAGCCAAAGATTTGTTTAATGGCCATTTAGTGATGTGGAAAATGGAGTTAAGAGTTGAAGTGAATGCTTTTTTGATAAATAAAAATAATTATTACCTTTTCCATCTTTTTCTTAAGTCCCAATTTTATCTCCTGTTTTCAGTGAATTTTTCCTTAATTAATTTTTTTTTTCGCTTGTAGTGCAGGGTTTCTTTTTACCCGAGATATGACTTATTCTGAGATTAGGCG
>JAAEAF010006273.1:0-24367 GCA_011037195.1 Triatoma infestans | reverse complement strand
TAGTTGATAATTATCAAGTTTAAAGAAAATCGTTGGAGCCATTTTTGAATAAATCGCAAAAAGTAAAAAAAAAAAAAAAAAAAAACTAGTAAAGTGGTGCTTCCGGTTTGAGGAATTTTGACAGTTAACTTACTGTCAGATCCCATGGTGATACCTAAACGGAATATCAAGTTTCAACTTTCTATGGTTTTTCATTTTTGAGCTATGCTGTTCACATACACAACTCTCGCAAGACCATTTTCTTAAAAAAAATCTGGTGTGAAACACTCACACAACTTTCTCTTACCCAAGTACTCAAAATTATAATTGACAAATTTTATAGTTAGTGTACCAAATTTAATGAAATTCGTCGAAAAGTGAAAACACTGTCCAATAAAACTGTCCGGTTTAATAATTTCCTTGAAACTCGGAATTTGGGTCATATATTAATTTCTAGTTATTTCAATTTGGATGACAGAATTGTATAATCAACTGTGATAGCATTTTTAAAGAAAAACATAACCCCCCTCCCCCAAAAGTCCCCTTAAATGAATTTATCAGGGGAAAAGTTTCAAATAAAAGTTGTAGCTCTTTATATGTATAGTTAACAACACTGGTTTAAAGAAAATCGTTGGAGCCATTTTCGAGAAAAATACCAGAAAACTGAAAATTATATTTCAGTAAAAACGCACTTCCGGTTATCTATTGTTTTTTCAAACTCGGAATTTCAACAACATATTTAATTCTAATTAACATTATTTAGATGACAGAATTGTCTAATATACTGAAACAGCAGTTAAGATGAAAACCTAACCCCACCCCTCCCCCAGAAGTGCCCTTAAATGAATTTTCCTGGAGAAATGTTTCAAATAAAAGTTGTAGCTCTTTGTATGTGTAGTTGATATACCAAGTTTAAAGAAAATCTTCGGAGCCATTTTTGAGAAAATTGCAAAAACGTAAAAAAAACAACTAGTAAAGTGGTACTTCCGGTTGAGGAATATTGACACATAACGCACCGTCAGATCCCATGGTGATACCTAAACGTAATATCAAGTTTGAACTTTCTACGATTTTTCGTTTTTGAGCTATGCTGTTCACATACATACACACACACAGCACACACACACAGACCATTCGCTAAAAACCACTTTTTTGGACTCAGGGGACCTCAAAACGGATATTTCCGGTGAAAACTCGATATCGAAAATTTGACACGCATACAATTACTTCCTCTTACAGCGAGTAAGAGGAAAGTAAAAAATAGCGAGATCACACGGAGTCAAAGAACAGATGCATTCAGTTAAAACTGCAACAACTAAAAGAAGTCTCTCACTTATTATAAAAGACAAGAATAATATGTATCTGCTCTTACTGTATCTCTATCGTCCGCAAAAAAAGTGATTACTAACTCCAAAACAAAGAGTTTAGGCCTTTTATAAAACCAAATGATCCCTAGCCAAAGAACAGCTGTGTTAACTGAAATAATAAACCTTCTTTACTAAACTTTATTGACCTTTTCTGCTCAGAATTTCATTCGAACATTACTATTGATATTACTACCAACAGCACAATAATAGTGGACCAAACTAATATTGTGCTCGCATTTCACATATAATGACACATTCCGTACATAAGGTAAATTAACATAAAATTACATGTCCGTTCCAAGACGGCTATACAAGAAGATGACCAATAAGAAGATTAAACTCTAACATAGAAGTGTAAGCAATAAATGGCTTCCAAATTTCAAAGCTTTTTAATAATAAAAATAATAACCAAAAAGAATATTATTATTAATATAATAATATTGCGTTAAAAAATGACATATTGCTTTTAGAAATAAAAATGGCCGATATAAGAACCTTGAAGCTTAGCGGTTAACATAATTACCTTACATATCCGCATTCAACTAGAAAACAAGAGCATGTTTATTACATATAAAGGTGAATCAATCATAGTGGAAGAAAGAATGTATCTAATTAAATAAAATAAACATTTTGATGACCCGATTAGATTTTCAAATAAAGTGACTTAAATAAGTAAGTAAGTATCTTATAATATGTAAAGGGGAAGGGCTGTTATCTATTGACAAGAACTAGATTTATCAATAAGAAAGAGGGAAAAATGTTTATATGTATGTGGTAGACTGAATGAAGGGGGGGAAGTTAGTAAACAAAGTATTATGGAAGGGGTTAGATGTGTGAAAGTGGTTCTTGTCCTCGAATTATTGCATAATCATTCGTTAGACAGGCCACTAGGTGGAGCTGTAAACTGGGGCTACAACTCTGCTGACTGAAGTATACCAATCATTATACTACTAGTTACACTCATAATGTATACGATTACAATATAATTATTATCTAAGGAACAAGAAAACCTAAAAATAGTTCTATGCCTATTTTTTGCAGGCAATCTTAACATGTCTAACAACTAAATTAGGCCAGAAAGCGGAAGTACATATTAACTGTCGATAATTTTACATCAAACACACACTTGGCAGATCTCGAATTGGGGACTTAACAAGTATATGTCCACGCTTGCCCCCTCGAATCCTTTCCCTACAACTCCTTCCCCCCATAAAAAGAAAATATTAATTATAAAAATTTAAAAATATAAATAAGCTTTACAGATTGTGCCACATTATTGAAACATAATCTAACATAAATATAGGTGAAGGTCGCAAACATGTTCAAGGTTTCAAATAAGAGAGTTTATGTTTAGTGAAGAATACGGTTAACAAGAAATCAATGACATATTATCATTGCCAATAACAGCTGTGATGGTCGTACAGTGTAGACCTAAATCATTACCAATGAAGCAAAAAGTAACATGCAAAAATATAAAAACTTAACACTATAATTTAGATTTAAAAGACACGGCATCTCTTTCTGGCCTAAATCAATTAATAGTTACATCGAAAACAGTGAACTCTGTTACTTATTCTGCTTCCAAGATCCAAAATCCAAGATTTTACAAAGATAATTACAAAAGATTCGATTAGCATTATCTAATGAAACCAATAAGAATTTTATTATAATCTTAAAAAATATTCGCACATAAATGTATAAAAAGAACTGTAACCCAAATTATCAATGTCAGTGGGTTTCGAATTCGAAAGTATCAAATATTTAGAAATGTCGCATGTATCCAATTCCAAAGACTTAGTTTCAAATTGTAAAGTTTGTTGAACTAGTTTTAGTATAAAAAAAAAAAAAAATGTGTTAAGATTTAGTTTCACGTTTATGTCGTGTGGCCATTTACATAAACTGTAAAATTTATATGGCATTAGAAGAAACATATTATTTTATGCCGTTGATTATAACGCATACTTTAATCTGCATTTGCTAATTACTATGAGATTGTTGCTATAATTGTGTAACTGGCGATAACTGAAATTGTTATTGTAGCCGTCACTAAGCAATTTTGTGACAGCTAAGTCAAAGAATTGGGAAAAAGGGAATTGGAGAAGCATTGAAGGGACACGGGGCTGGGGCTTCTCCAAGCTAATAAATATATAAAAGCTGTCTCCATACTAAAAGACAGAGAGACGTCTTCTCTCGTCTGCAAATCTAGTACTCTATATCAGAATTGTTAGGAAAATGCGGTGTACCACTGCTTTGGTCAGTAGTCAATATTAAGTTTCGCATAATTGGAAACCAAGGGAATTCTGGGGAGGGAGTTGGGGTTTAGGGATATCTTCGGATATTGTAGTCAGACCGGTAGACTGCTGGGGGAGGCTTCTTAGGAGTGAGTTTCTTTCTTTCCGGGTGGAGGGAGGGAGGGAGAGCAATATTGGCTTAGGTCCCGCATCTTCAGGCACCCATCATTAACAGTAAGTAATTCCTGTGATACTGGATTACAGAAGGATAATAAAACATAATGTTTTGAACTGACCACACTTTGCTTATAATTTTCAAAATAAATTCAAATCTTAGAAGTGCACATAATCATATTTAATAATAACCTACTACTCTAAGTGTGAAGTATTTCTATATTAATCGTTAAGGGACTGTTACATATCACTTTAACAGATTTTTGTAAATAGCCACAATGACCTAAACTAAATCTTAACAATTTTAGACGACTAAAAAAAACTGCTTATCAAAACTTAGACTTTTTAAAAATTATTAGTCAATAACTGAGCACAGAAGAAAACTTGGTTTCTTCAAAGTCTTCATCAATTTTGACAGTCTGAAGCACAACTATATTTATAATTTATAAGATTAGAATATCCAATAATAATTAATATCCAATTAACTTGATCAGATATTGGCTAAAACAGCATCCTTGGTTTTGATAAGTTAGACAATTTACAGCAACATAGTTTTTGGGCAATATCCTCAGGTGATAAACATCGGCTGGGATAAAGATTCTACTTCAGAAATATAGAAACTACTTTCTACTACAGAAACTTGAGAGAGCCGTCGTCTCAAAATCTGTAGCTGACAATTTACTTATTCATTACAGTCTTCACTTATAAAATGAAATTCTTTTCACTAAATTCGCACTATTAATTATTAAAGCACTAAGAAAACAAGTTTCACTTCGCCAAAATGTGAGTTGTCTGGCACTACATTTGATGGAAGTGCTCGAAGTCTGCTGAAAAATGATTTATTTAGTTAATAAAAAAACAAAAACTGAAATTTCGTTTATTAGAAACTTGTTTATCAACTTCTAGAACACATAATGATATCTTATTGTCTGTAAATATTAATGTTAAATTTGTTTTAGTTACCTAATCTGTCAGCACTACGACCCAATAGCCTGAATCTTGGCTAGTTTCAACATTGACCTCCATTTATCTCTACCTACCAGTTTCGAATATTAAGTTATATACTCGTATCGGCAGCAACTTCAATCCTCTCATTGCAGTCTTGGCCAAATATTCGTTCAGTCAAAGCCTTATTCCTCATTTGTCTTCACCGCATAGATCTTAATATTTCCGCATTTCTGTAAGTGCTCATGTATCCGCCAGGGGTCCTAGTTAGCACCTTTCTTTCAAATCCAAAGAAGAGTAAGCTTTTCTGTCCTGCCTATTTCATCATACAGATGATCTCAGTCTCACATGTGAAGTTGGATCAGGCCTTATTCTAGTACAAAATATTATTATTTAACATAAAATATATAATATCCACTAAAAATAAATCTCAAAAGATTGGAACAAAATTTAAAAAAAGACGTTTAACGATTTCAATTTAATAATCGAATTTACAAATGAAAATACAAAGATACTAGGAAGTACCAAACTGCATATTTTCAACTATGTGATAAGTAAGAGTTAAGTATTAATTGCTTAAATCTTATCATCATATAAATATATTAATTCAGTTCAATAATACCTATATGATTAGCAGAAATTACCTTGACATTTCTCTTAAAAAACTAAATAATTAGTCTGATTATTAAGATTGATTATTCTAATCAACTTGTGTTTAATGTTTTGACATTTCAACATTTTCTGATTCCATTTCTACTTGTTATCCATTAGAATCACATTAAATACGGATTATTTCTTCTTAATTAGGTAGATGGGAAGATAATTTAATCAAGCAATACAAGAAAATATTATTGAAAACAAGATTGAAAACCTTGAGATAATTAGTTGTAAACATTAACAATTCATATTGAATATATGAGATGTTGTTAAATAAGCCACAATACTCTTTATTCCATCAGATATCTTATATAAAAATATATTATTGGAAACAGAACTGTTTATTAAACACAACATGGCCAATGGGAGGGAATGTATATAAGAATCGTGAAAACTCAAGGACATTTGGTAAACACCCTTTCTCAAGAACCACTAAAAAACTTAAGTGTATTAGTCAGTGGGTTATAAGAGCAGGTAAAGATTATGTTGAGACATATACGGTAATACGTGTGTGACCCCACACATATAACAGTTTTATACTTATACCATATTTTAGTATTACAGTTATTACGTCTAATTTAGCACACTTATTTTTATAGGATTAACGTAACAATAAATTCACTTGTTGGGCTGGGTCGATCTAAAAGTAATGTTTGAATCTGTGTAACAATAATTATTATAAATATGAAGATCATCAAATACCAAAGAAAATGCAAATATTCAGAATTACCTATTGGGTTATGCATCATTTTTTAAGATTTATCCTATTTAATACTGAGGAATTTCGTAGGAAAAACTTTATAATATTTTGTAACATATTGTTAAATTGTATATAACACTTTAAATAAACATTATTTTGCCACAATCACGATATTAATTAAATAAAAAAGGCATTGACCTAAAGTTTTCCTTGTTATTGGAAAACTATGGTACATTAACGATTGAACTGAGTGGTTCCCCTACTGTTCTTAATATAACTTACCTGTATGGTTTGACTTGATGGGGAAGAAAGCCTGTAGAATGGGTTAAGATAGTTTATTGTTTAACTCACTGGAGATTAATAATGTGTATGCTATAGTAGAAATGATATGCTAAGCAAGAAACCTTTTTATGCCACTGCTACTTCGAAGCCGCCATTCTTTCCCTCCTGTGGATGTGCTCCCCAAATGCAGCCAACTTATTACATTTAAATTAAAAAGCTTATCACCTATGATAATGTGCCTCAAAATAAATTAATGTTTTTATCTCTTAACATTTTTATCTCAGCATTAAATGAAACTGAATAACTTTTTAATTGATTCCTTTGACAACATAGAAGAACACATCATTGTTTGTTGCAATAGCTTTAAACGAAGCGATTGTTGAATAGTTAGTAGGTACCGCAATTTCGGGTTCAATATCCTTTATTTCCCTTCAAGCTATTCCTTGGAGATAAATTATATAAAGGCCGGTAAGTAAATCTCTTATAATTATTGTACAATAAACCAAGTTTTCCCACTTCTTTTACCACAATGATTACAATAAGTGATAATCGATATTCGAAAATAAATTATAACGGTGCTTCATTCTTAAGGGCCAATTATTGGGTTATCTAGCCGTTAAAAGATATAATAATTCTAGTCCAAATATGTTTTCAGATTTCCTAAACCTACCAACAAATTTATTAAATTCAACAAACATCATTGTCCCCTGTTACTGCAACTTAATGAGAGAGCAATCAAGATTCTCATACAGTTTACCAAACTTCTAGAATGATGGAATAACATCCGAAAGTTGTCGCACTCAGGAAAGCAAGCAGGTATAATAATAATAATAATGGTTCGGAACTTCATTTATTTAAAGCAATTTACATAAATTTAACATTAAATATTAAAATTAAAAATTGACTAAAACATATTTCTAGTTATGAGATTTCATTGTTTCTATCCTTGAAGTAAGTAGATAGAGGTTATCATGAAGCCCTTTAATGATTTTGTTGTTACCTGATTATAAATTTATAAAGCAATTATAAATAAGGTAAATAATAATTTAGTTTTATCAGACTTTTAAGCAACCACTTTAATAATCTAAAGAACACTGTTAATAACTGTTGAACACGTAAATATGACCATAATGCTGAGCAACAATTGAGACTTCGTCTACTTTAGCTTGCAATTTGTCTTTCCTTCAGATCGATTTCGTAGTATACAAACTGGAAATATTGACTCTCATTCCCGCAATATTTATAAAATATATCTGAAGAAAGTGAATGCCCGAGATCGCCAAGGGAGTTGATCAAGAATCAATCAGAAACTATTCAGATAAAAAAAATCTGATGGGGAACACTCACACGACTTTCACTATATTAACTCCTGTCAATACATGATGTATGAAATACAATAAAATTTAAATAAAATGACAAATTTTGTTCATTGTCCTAATAAATGTAGAGGTGGTGACGGGACAAGTATCAGCCGACCAACCCAAGTAGGTAAAGAAGTAAAGAGTGCGCCAATAACATAGAACAACGCATATTTGAAGGTTCGCAAAACTATCTAAAATCTATATATACGTATATCTTAATGTTTCAAATAAAACTGATAGGTTTACATCTGAGCCGTTATCATCCCGAGTTTAAGGATAATCATTCTAGCTAACTTCGAGATAATTGCAAGAAATTCAAAAATCTGTTATGTAAATTTGCCCTTCCATTGGCCGATTTTTCTTCAAATTTGCAATTCTAGCATAGTAGAACCATTGAATTGAAGTAATAATTAAAGAAAAGCTTAACGTTACTTATTCCACGAACCATAAAAGAAACAATTTTTTCCGAGAAAATGTTTCAAATAAAAGTGATAGGCCTCTATTTTTGTAGATAGTATACGAAGTTTAAAGAAAATCGTTGGAGCCATTTTTTATAAAATCGCGAAAAACTGAAAAAAAAATTCAATAAAGTGCACTTCCATTGATGAATTTTGCCCAAAAACTTCGTGTTAGATACGGTTATAATAAGATTGAATAGCAAGTTTAAATTCTCTGCGACTTTTCGTTTATGCCATAGTTTGTTCACACACAATTACATACAGATTCATTCGCTAATAACATTTCCTACTCAGGGGACCTCGAAACAAATATTTCCGGTGAAAACTCAATTTCGAAAAGTTGGCACGATCGCAATACTCACCCTTATTTACCAAGAGTGAAACAAAGTAAACATGTTATTGTTGTGGCTGGTTCCGCGGAGTTGAAAAAGCATTAGAGATATTTACCGTGATAGCCTGCTTCTTTTTGTAGACATCGACCGGTTTCAAGCGTTCACCCATCATCTGGATGTTTTTTGTCAAACAGGGTGATAAATAGTCTGGCATAGAGCAAATTTGTATCAGACTGTATCAATCAAAGTTGCTCTGAGCTAGTCTATGTTATCACACTGTTAGACAAAAATCATCCTGATGTTGGGCGAACGCCCGAAACCGGTGGATGAACACAAAATGAAGCAGGCTATCACGGAAAATTTCTCGGATAAACATGTTATTGCTAACCAAAGCAATGGACGGCATACAAACTGCTGCAATAAAAAATATACTATTATTCTGACTAAAAATTACTTAGGTGAACAATGCCTTAAATATTTTTGAGTTAAAAATCTTTACTATTTAATTAATTCAAGAATTTAGAAGCCTTGAATTATTTCTTTCTATAAAGCTAATAAAATTCCAAAAATTACTACAAATGAACTTTTTTTTTCTTTTTTTTTTTAAGAAAATAAGCGAAAGGCCAGGGACGTAAAAATGCAAATTAGTTTAATAAAATAAAAAATTTTGGTATCCTACTAGTGATTCTATTCCAATAAATTAATATTATTTTTTTATTGATTATTTCTATTTGTCGCTATAAACTGTAGAATAAACAGGTATATAAAGAGATGTTAGGTCAGTTCAGTAAGAATTATAATCTTTAGTTATTTTTATTATTAAGTTATCATAAGTATTTGGAACTTCCACTACAATTTGTCCTTCATATTTAGAAACAGGATCCATTGAGAAATTTTTGAAATATTTGGAGAAAATAACTAACTATGACACATCTCACTTAAAAAAAAGTGGTATAAAACTCTCACACGACTTTCTCTTACTGCATTTGACAATTTTTCTTCAATCTTATGTAAAATGTTTTCTGCTTCTAAGACAACTTATGATGACAATTTGTTAGTTTTTTAGGATATAATAAGTGTGACTACATTGTATGGCAGCGCTTCTATCGGCCATCAGCAAAATTTGCATTTCAATTTAAAGTCAAACTCACACAGATAACCTACAAACATGGAACAATGAAATCCGAATAAAAGCAATGGGTTTATATTTGTGAAATTAGCATACCAAGTTTAAAGAAAATAGTGAAACTTGTTTTCAAGAAAACTCAGCAATTTATTCTGAACAGTGTTACACGATTAAAATACAAACTTGGAATTCTAGCAATACGGTTACCTAATAATGGGTTACTGTACTGGTAGTTTATTTGGATTTTAGAGAAAAACTTAACATTGCTTAACCAAACGCTCAAAAAATCAGTTTTCATGGAAAATATTTCAATAAAAGTTTAAGTCTGTAACTCGTGTTAGTTTAATCATTTTGAAGAAAATCTCTTTATTAAGACAATCTAAAAGAAAATATCTTTATTAAGACAACCTAAAAGAAAATATCTTCATTAAGACAACCTAAAAAAACAAAAAGCATTGTTGCTGAAAAGATACCAACAAAGTAAGTATAACTGTTAAATTTTCCTAAGACCTTTAGTGATTAGATCATTTATTTATTTATTTTTTTTTTTTAACCCACTATTCATATTCAATAAATGAATTTAAATGACCTGTAAGTTTTCTTTTCAAATCTACAATATTACTGATGATTACTACAATATTAAAATTAAGGGGATCTCACTCCTTACTAATTGACTTGCTGTAGTTGTTATTTTACAGAAACTCAACAGCTAAGTCACATTCAGTTAGTGTAATGTTAGCTGTGTGAGTAGTCGACAAAAAATGAAAATCTCACCAATCTTTTAAAATAGGCATGAAAAAATATCAAACTACTATTGAAGAAATCAAATTTATGGCAGATAAACAAAATTTTTTATACTACTCATATACACACAATTAAAAAAATTTACTATTGTTATGCATATAATAGGTGTAAATATCAATAAAAGAGAAAAGTACTACACGTTTTTAAACCCCGAGGATAAAAAATTTTCAGTTATAAAAGGGGTCTATCTTTTTCAGTTATTGAAAAAGAAATATTTCAACAATAGAAAAATATTGATCTCAGTTACCGGGCCAAAATACAAAAATATGGATCTCCTGTACATATCCATCTTTGCATAGTAGCTTTGGGAAAATGACAAAAAGGAAGAGTTATATTTCAACTTATACGTCTCTATTTTTCAGTAGTAACAGTAAAGCCTAGAAGAGAGACAACTTGGTCAACAATATAGTCATCAAAAACTACTGTTGATTTAACCCCAAATTAGTGAAATGTGTGGGCGATCATCACTTTTCTGTTTGTTCAAACCAACACCTGCAAACACATAAATGCATTAATTTTAATGAGGATCGATCACTGAACTTCAGTAAATGCCAAACATTAATCAATAGAAATAAATCAATATTATGCAAAAGAAAACACCTCTTCAAGGACTAAGGATGCCTCAGGGCTTTCTATCTAGTATGAACACCAAATATTCTCTAGAGCAACATAAAACTAGTTCAAGTACTGCTACCAGTTCAGTTTCCAATTATGGGCACAAGGAAGAAAAACATGTAGGCCATCTGATCAGAATTCTAACATTTCTCCCGAACCTATCACACCTTTAATCATCCTTATAAAAGATCAGCTCCTACAAATAATCACTCCTATTTATGCACATCTAAAACAATTGATCTCTCACTTGATTCAGAGCTTAATTTTTTTCCAAACAATGGACAATCATAGGCAGTTACACACTTTCACAACTTAACACTTGTAAATTGGAATGCCAACGGGTTTAAAATATGAACGTCTATATTCATGACTTCCTTACTAGTTACAGCATAACATACATTACCGAAACACACCTTAACTCAACTGACCGACTTAAAATACCTAGATACATCACCTACGTACTGATAGTCAAACAAGTGGGGCTTCAAGTAGAGGCGCCACCTGCGTGAAAAGAAGTATTAATCTTAGTGAATTTCCTCTACTCCATTATCTCGACAATCTCGACCTTTAACAATTATATCTGCTTATTAGGCCAAATACGGCACTTCAACAAGACGACCTACAACTAATCTTTACACAAAACTGTACACTATTACAAGAAGACCTTAGCAGCAAACACATACACTGGGGTGTCGAGCGACTAATAACAAAGGCACTACACTACTGACGTACAATATAATTTCAGCTCCTGAAGAACCTGCATTTTACCTATTCAAACTAACCAACAAGATTTAGTGGACATTGCACTATCACAAAATATTAATGTGATTATATTTGGTCTCAACTGGCGAATTAGATTCTGACCATCTTCCTGTGCTATGCAGACTTCATTTAAACAATTATTGGACTATAAGAAAAACATTATTCTATTAATGAGAAGTTTTTCTAACAACCAGCTATGGGTAACAAATTTATGGGCCCAAACTTTATCTTTGTTATGGGCAGGATGCTGTTGACTATCCTGGATTTATTTAAATATTATGTATCTCTATTTCCATACTTTTGGCAATAAACCCCATACTCTAGGCATCGATCATATAACGCAGTTAAGGATGAGAGAAACAATTCAAAACTTTTATCGAAATTTAACTGCTCAAGCCATCATCACCTGGAGCTTTCTTTCAGTTAAAGTTAAGAATGGTATTTTTTAGTTCTTCTTGAGAAAAAAAACAAACATCAAGCTCATGTAGAACTTCTTGCTTTAGTACCATATGTTTGACATTATCGCTTGAATTATAATCTTCGGTATAATCACGTCCATGATAATATCGAATTTCTTCAATTGACTCTGTGAAATTCTCATCATTCTTTCTTATTGTGCTTAGTATAATAGTGGGTTTCTTCTTTCCCGAGCAAGATCTACACTCTGTAGACCAAGGATTTATGCTCGAAATGGAAGTGTAATAGTTTTTCCAGAAGTTAATATTTTGGCTTCTTAATTTTTATTCTGGTAGAGATTCTTAATATTATAATATCCTAGCTCTCTTCTTGCTGATAAACCTTCATTCTTTTTGGTTGTCTGATACACAGTTTCCTATTCTTTCTCACTAATTTGTTAACTTGAAATTTACAAAAAGAGTATTATAATTGGACCCCAGGAAAAATAAAAGGAAGAATATTGAGAAGGTGTTGTAAAAATATACAACAGATAGCAGCACAACAAACAGCCTGAAACATTAACCTCATTTTAAAGCTTTAAGAATAAGTCTAAACTTTTTTAAAATTTAAAATTTTTACTTGCACAGTTCTTGTCGGACTAATCATAGTTAAATGCATCAAGCAAATCAAGCATGTGCTGCTATGTAGCGAGAAACTAAAGAGTTAAAAATTTCTTTCTCTGCTAAATGCTGCAACCTGTCATTTGTATATTCTATTAAGTATATTATTTTATTTAATTTATAATATTTAAATTAAATCAAATGAATTGACTTTTGCAGTAACATTTAAAAGATTCTGCATTTATAGTTTCATCCACTAAATTTGTATCCGAAAAATAAAAATTTAGTAAAGACAAATTCACTGGTTCTTAATAAATTAGTAAATTGTTGTTTACTTATGAAATAACTTTTCTGAATGCAACACAAATTGTATCAGAAATTGCCCAAATTGGAACTTCAGAGTTTTCATGAATAATCAGTAGTCTTAGGACAAAAAAGTAATTTTATACTCAGCTAGTTATTGCATATTTATTAGTAATAGAATTTTCGGAAAATGCTAAAAATTTGGCAGTTAGTAACTTCCTCTTTAATATTGTAATATTAATGAAGTTCATTGGAAATAATTATATTCTCTCTAATCATTCATTCATTCATTTTTTTCTATTGTGTCAAAGACAACTTGATTAAACCAATAATGTGTTTGAGTTCTGAGATTTTTCTGATTTGATATCTTATCACTGATCTTTCCAGGTCTTAAAGGTCTCGCAAAAATAGTTTGCGCTTCCTCCAAACGTGTGGGCGATATCGTCCCTGGGAATGCAAATCGGGATTTAAAGGAAACGGTGGGGGTGACAGAGAACAAAGGATATAAAAGAAGAAAACTAAAATTAAAAATGAGAATTCAATTGAATAAATACTGTATTTTTGAAAAACATTTTACAAGGTGAGTACATAGAAATATAAAATTTTATCCTTGTTAATATATTTTATTCTTGTTAATAACGAAAGAAGTGAAAAAATGTACAAAATTTAAAATATTGACCGCTGCCAGTATTTCACAGACACCACGAGCCCATCATAGATCTTAAGCTTGACAACGAGAGCCAGTCCTTGTTTAATGAACTTGCGACCGAAATATTTTTGGTGAAAAAGAAACATATCCTCTCTTCTGTGGGAGGAATTGAGTTATTTCTTCAGCCATTTTGCTTACTGGTTGAAAAGGGTTTCAACGTTGTCACACTTCTGAAAACCAAAGCCAGAAACAAACTATATTACCCAGAGCGGTGATTTGAGATCCTAAAGGGTGACGCTGGTGTCATTCGTTTGAGGAAAAGTCACCAAGCTCAAGACACAAGTTCCTAATATAAAAAACATTTCCTGTTTTTTTTTATTTTTTATTTTTAATAAATTTATTCTGTAGTATCATCTTATTGGTATAAATCAACCACTTCCTAAATAAATGGGTTGGGGGCGATGGATGAAACCGAGAACTTAGAAGAGGACGATGGATCGAAAACGTCGAGATCCACTGCTTGAATAATTAATTTTTGTAATTTTATTTTTTACATAATTTACAAATAAAAAATACAAAAAGATAAGAAATTACATAATAGGTTTTGTATAAAGATTAGATGTACATCAGAAGATGTAGGCTCTCTTATTTACTTAAATAAATAAATAAATAAATAAATTTGGTAAGAAACACTCACACAACTTTGTCTTAAACAAATCCCAATTATCAACTGACTAATCTGAGATTTAAGAAGCAAAGTGAGTACGCAATTCTGGTTGATGGATTTTCCCAATTTCATGCTATCAGTTGCGGGCGGTAATACCTAAATAGAATACTTCAATTCCAAAATTTGAGATGATCGATATTTCCCTTTGCTAGGAGTAAGAGAGAAAAACATTATCTGACAAAAAAAAATTACAAAATGTGTGGCTGCTCAATTAATATATTGTTTTGCTTCCAAACTCAGCATACTAATAATTTCGATGGACATCTCTGTAATTTGTTCGAGTCAAAATTTAATGTAGTTTGCAAAAGATTATTTAAAATAATTAAAATATAATTTACAATGATTTGAAAGAAAATACATGGTCAAATAAAAACATTAACAATCTCATGTTTAACAACTTGAAAAGAAAAACTTGGTTCAATACACATCCTACATATCTTTGTTTCTGCCGAGTCCATAACATCGGTCACCCCACCGGAATCTAGACATCTGCAATCTGTCAATCAAACAGAAACCTAGATTGTGCTTGGAAAAAGTTCAACCAATCAAAATTTTATTAATGTATGCCAAACTGAGGAGCCATTTATTTATTTATTTTTTTATGCCGCGTCAACATCTATGATCATTGGCACCCGAAGCCTTCTCAGTGCACTGCCGGCCTCGGGACAGTGTACTCTTGTTACAGACAACACTGTCCATCACCGTACAGTGAGCTATAGCGGCTCCTAGGAAGAAAAAATCTAAGGGTAGCCCAGCTGGACTCCCGGGTCCTCCGCGTGGGAGTCCAGTACGCTAAACACTTAGCTTCCCTAGGAGCCATTTATTATATTATTATTAATTAAAGAATAATTTCGACTATTGATCAAAATAAATTCCATTTTTTTACAAATTTAAAGAGGAAGCCTATTCAATTTTATTTTAAATATTTTTTCAAGTAGATTAATTTTGGTTAACAATGCAGTGTTTACTGGCAGAGCTACCTCTTTGCTAATGTTTTCTATTAGCACATCTAAAGGGCATTTTCATCCCTGAAGAAGGTTTTAGAATAGGCCTGCTCCCGCCCAGGGGTGGCCGACTGTTTTGGAGTCACTCAGAAGAAGAGATTTATTTATTTATTCATTCACATATACATGGGCAGCAGCCCTTAACAAAAATTTACTGTTAACACATATAATGTAAACAACAATAAACAATTTAATTATAACAATAGATATAATATAAAATATTTCTAATATTGCATTTCGACTAATTGGACTAGAAACACATACATACTGACTTGAAACTATAAGCAAATACATATTAACAAAAATATAAATTGCAAATATATACATAATAAAAATAATATGTTGTAAAGAATTTAAACTATGAGCGGAAACAGATAACTTACATACTACAATATTTACTTTTAAAAGAAAAAATGGTTAATTAATTGTAAGATTTCTGATTTTTAATAAGTTTTTGAATTGTCTTATATTCAGCAAGAGAGTGTCAAAGTCATCCGAAAATCTATTGAAATTTCGCATAATGCGGTTAATTGGACTATTGTAGAGGTATAAATTTTTTGCAAACGCTATTTCAAAAATATTGGATTTCCTGGAGTTAAAAGTTGGAACTTTAAGATTTATGTAACTAAGGAGCTGTGGATTGTCAATGTAATTATTTATGAGTTATACAAGAATATTATATCAGAATTAACTCTCCTCTGGGCGAGTGATTGGATATTAAAGGTTTCCATGATGTTCTGACATGGTATGTCACTGTAATCATAACCCAATCTAACCCCTAGTGTTTTTAAAAATTTATGTTGTACTTTTTCAATTCTATTGATACCAGTATTAAAATAGGGAGACCATATAATGGAATTAAATTCTAGAATGGATCTAACTAAAGAAAAATAGAGGACTATGAAAGGTGTGACATTTTTGAAAAATCTAGTATTTCTTATTACAAATCCTAGCATTTTGTTTGCTTTATTGCATATATAGTCTATGTGAATTCCAAACGATAAATCAGATGCCATAATTATACCTAAGTGGCGTATCGAATTGGGCCTCTCTAGAACAATACCATTAAGACTATAGTCATTTATTAGGGTTGTGTTTCTTCTGGTAAAAGACATGACTTGACATTTATCAACATTTAGGACCATACCATTAAACTTACACCACTCAGATAAATTTGTAGTAGCATCCTGTAAATGCAATGTATCCTCTATGTTTTTTATTTTTTTGTAAATTTTTAAATCATCTACAAACAACAGGAACTTACATGAATCTTCAATAGAAGATTCATTGTTCCCTATATGATTAATATAAAAATAAACAAGAATGGACCAAGATGAGAACCTTGAGGCACGCCTGATGTATTTTCTATAGAGTGAGATAATGTTGAGCCAATTTTCACTAACTGTCTCCTATCTACTAAGTAAGACTGGAACCAATAAATTAATGACCCTGTAATACCATATGATGCTATTTTGGACACCAATATTATTTCATGGCTTAATTTATCAAGGGCTTTACTAAAATCAGTGTATATGGCATCAACTTGTAAACCTTCTTCAAAGGACTCTAATATATATTGCTGAAATATCATGAGATTGGTAATAGTTATTTATTTTTTGTGAAGCCGTGTTGTTCAGGAATTATAATATGTGCGAATAAAGGTGATATTTTGGCTAATACAATTGATTCAAAAATTTTTGCAATGGAAGACTGTATTGTGATGGGCCTATAATTTCGGACATCCGATTTATCGCCCGACTTGTGGATGGGAATTATATAGCTTGTTTTAAGGCAATCAGGAAGAACACCTAATGAAATGGACAAGTTTAGGAGGATTGTAAAGGGACTGACAATCTGGCAACTAATACCTTTCAATATGCACGGGGGTATACAGTCAGGTCCAGGACCCTTATTTACATCTAGAGATAATAATGCACCAAGAACATCTTCTTCACTAATGAGAAATGAACCTAGGTTAATATTACGAAATTAAATTGAGTAGGTCTTAGGTCATGTCTAACATACACTTGAGAGAAATAATCAGCGAACAAATTAGCTATACTATCTGGGTTACTGGCGCGTGCATTAGCAAGGAATAATTCGGATGGTAAGGAATTGTGTTTTTTAATACTATTTATGTAACTCCAAAAATATTTGCAATTAACATTTACATTATTTTGAATGAACTCTAAATAATTTGAGAAACAATCTTTGGTTAGTTTTTTGCAAAGCTTTCTTTGAGTTGAAAACAAAATAAAATCACTTTCTAAATTTGAAATCTTGTACAATTTATACAAAAGTTTCTTTTTTTGCAAAGCAGATATTATCATTTGTGTACAAGTTTGGGTAGGTTGATTTATTTAGTTTTTTAATTGGTTTAAATTGTATTATTAGAGAATAAATAATTTTAAGAAATGAAGAGAAGAAACAATTTATATTACAAGCATTAAAAACTTCTGACCAATTTATGTTATCTAAGAAGGAGCTTATACTCACAATATCACATTTCTTATAATTAAAAATAACTTTATCTTCAGTAAGAATATTAGGAAAAAAACTTACAGTGTCTAATAAAATTTCTAATGCAGGATGGATATCTTCTTTTTTCACAATGGTATCAACTGCTGAAAGAATGGTAACATTTTCGCATGAAGAAAAGACTAAATCTAGGAGGTTGTTATCACAGTTTAAAATAGGAGATACTTGCTTCAGTTCCAAGGACGAGAACGAATCTTGAACACTTTGTGATTTAAAACATGTACATTCGATATTATTAATGCTCACCCAATTTCCTCCAGGCAGGTTGTAATCGCCAGCTACCAGTACATCACTAAATTGTCTATTTGATAATAATATATTCTCGACCGTTGAAGTATGGGATGAATAGCAGTCTACTGGAGAACTGGGTGGAATATACACGCCTCCAATCAGTAATTTTGTTCTTCTTAAAGTTATCTTTACAAATAGCTGTTCAATTGTCAAGCAAGTCGTGTGAATCTGTACAGACGGGAATTTTTCGTGAACGGCGATTAATACACCACCACCAGATTTTTTAGCACTAGTCATGGAGTCCCTGTCCTTCCTATATATAGAATAATTATTGAAACCAAGTTCAGAATCTAGTATGCTTGAGTCCAGATTTGTTTCTGTTAATATGAATATATCATAACTATAATTTGCAACGAAAGTTCTAAGGTAATATAGTTTTGATCTCAATCTATTAATATTTTGATAATATAGTTTAAGTTGCTGCCCGCTGTAATTTAGTTTTTTGGAAATTGTTTTGTGATTATTTTGGGAACGTTATTTATATATTTTATGGTAAGGTTGTCTTCTCCATTCTTCTGTCGTTGATCAATTGTTTCCTTTAAGCTTTTCAGGTATTCCCTTTCTATGATGGTTCGGTCTTTTGAAATATGAACTTTCTCGCTTATACCACTAAAAACTTGAATAGCATGATATTCAGAAGGAAACATTACCTTAATGGGTCTTCTTTTGTCTGAAATAGGTTTTCCTAGTCTGTACACTTTTATGTTATCGCAGGTGAACTGGGGCAAGACGTTTGAAATAATTTTGGTAATTTCATTGTTGTCGTGAGTGATTCTTTCTTCGGATTTGGAAGAGGAACATTCCTCAATATTGTAGATAATTAAGTTTTTTGAGCGTCGAATACGTTCCATAATATCAAAGCAAATTTCCTCGCGAACCTGAGCTTCACTTTTTAAAGATTCAATTTTATTCTCCTTTAAAAGTTTCACTTCATTTTTTAATTCCTTGATTGTTTCAACTAACTCAATTAATGACGAATCCTTTTTAGTGCAATTGTCACAGTGGTATAGAATCTTCTTATTTGATTTTTTAAGTTCTATTTCTTCATTGCGGCTGACATTCCCACAGGTGGCATGGATTGGTAATAAACATCTATGCATTTTAACTCTTTTGAGGCATTAATTTCGATGTTACAATATAAGCACTGAGTTATAACGCCCATATTTACAAATTTTGTAATAAATTAAATAAATTATAATTGTAAATTAATGAAAAATTGCAGGACGGAAACAACTACAGGTGTTTACAGTAACCTTTCAACCTACCGAGATTGTCCGCCGAATCTTCTGAAGTTGATTCAAAGCTACCTCACCCAAAGGGTGACGGTGCTAGTGACTCAAGCCGGCTAGATTTCAAGGCCAATAACTAAAGGTTGTCCGCAGGACTCGGTGCTGGGCACGTTCCTTTGGAACCTAGTTATGGATGACTTGCTAGAGCATATTGAGAAAATGGATTATTGTGATTCGTTGCATACGCTAATGACCTCGCAATAGTTGTCCAAGGAGATCTAATCGGAAGTTAGAGGAGCGTGTTAGCGCTGTAGTGTCCCGGATAAAGAATTGGTGCCAGGGGGAGAAGCTGCAGATTTCGTTCGAGAAATCTGAAGTGATGCTAATGAATGGCAAGCTTCATCCCAGTCGTCCTCTCTGGATCATGGTGAACGATCACAGAATAGTCCAGTTTGAGTCCCTGGGCGTGCTGTTGGATTGGAAGCTTTCTTTTAAGCCCCATATTCAGCGAGTTGCCTCCAAATGTCTCAACTTGTATAGGGAATCAAAAGAGTAGCCCGTGATGAATGGGGGCTGAAGACTGGTGTGGCCTTAACCATCTATAGGGGCGTGATAGAGAATGTTGCAACGAACGCAGCTGCCTGTTGGGCTGACAAGCTGGACATGCAGTCCTACAGCGGCACTCTATTACGAGTGCAAAGGCCATTTTGTGCTCTGTAAACAAGGGCTATGCGACATCCTCCATGGTCTCCTTACCGATGGTCGCTGGTGTGTTGCCGCTTGATTTCCTCGCAGAGATGAGGACCTTACCCATAAGTTTAAGAAAGGGAGAATGATTGTCCTTGATAGTGAGGAGCTGTCCCGTCAGACGCCTCCTGCCTAGCAAAGAAAAAGATCCGAGATTACGACATTGAAGAGTGGCAAAGCGCTGGGATGAAGCAGAGAAAGGGAGAACCACATATGAGTTCTTCCCGAATCTGCATCTCAGACTGTCGATTCGAAGGCTGGAGCTATCCCAAACCGTAACAAAATATTTCACGGGCCATGGGGAGTTCAACTCTAGCCTGGGATTGAAAGATTCCCCGAATTGTGAATGCGGTGAACGGGACACTGTGCATCACGTTCTCTTCCGGTATCCTCTCCTCGACGAGGCAAGAATCCATATGGAATTCACGCTGAAAAGAAGGTGAGAGAACTGGCCGGGAGATTATAAGCAACTGATGAAATTGTTATAACTTTAAAGACTTCGTTAAATTTGCTTGTGAAGTAACGGTAACGCGAAGGACTAGACGGATGTATGTGGCAGAGAGGAAACTTGCCTAATGTATAGGCAAGGCTAGTAACCAGGCTAGGTACCGGTCTTGACATTATGCGCTAGGTACGGTGGCCTGGAGTGTGCTCAGTAATAAATAATAATGTCCAGGATATCATAAGAGGCGACTAAAGAACCACATGACCTCTCCCCTATTCTTTCCTAAGCCAATGCTCTTCTCTTTAATAGACCCACAAATTTTGCACTAGAGGGTTATCTATGGGATGTCCTGGACTGTGGAGGACATCAAAACCTTCTTTCAATCAAAAGAAAACCCGATCATATTTCCACCGCACCTCCTTACGGGGAAGGTACGATATCCTTTCATTTTCAACTGTGGTTTGGAGGTGTTAAACAAAATTCCTTATTTTCTTTTCTTTCCCTATCGGATTTAATCCATTCATAGGCGACTAGGTGAAGATAGTAGATTCCTTTGTGGGAATTTTGGCGATCGCAGATATTTCTCGACATCAAGTTTATCCTGACTGCACGTGGTGTGGTTCTGGCGTCCTGTCTGATTCTTTCCTAACCCCAAGCTAGTTACCTCTGTTAGACACAAACTATGCACCGTGGAGGGGGTTCTTTTCTCTTGAATTCTTTGGACACATCATCATCTGCATTTCCACCCTACCTCTTTCCTTGCGGTTTGTAGTCTTTTGGACTTCTACTGTGGATTGGAGGGGTTAATCATAACTCCTCACCTTTTTGTCTTCTTTCTATCTTTGTTGTTTCATTTATAGGCGAGATGACCGCTAGGGCTCTGGCTGCGATAGGACTTATTAATGGGACAGGGCTGATGTCAAAGAATTTTCGGAAACCATTCAGGCCTAAATGCTACTTCCGTTCAGAGTCCCTACTACCCTGGGAGATAGTAGCCCCCTAGATTACATTGTAGTTACGATAAGATTTCACTAATCTCATAAAATTTGAAATTTAACGCCACTAAATGCGCAGAACTTACTAAAATCAATTTTTTTTTTTTTTTTGGAAAAAAATAGAAGCGATTTTTTTGTAACTGTGCAGTTAGCATTTCAGATTTAAGGGAAAACATTGTAGCTGAATTTTCAAGAAAATTCAAAAATAATCCAAAACATATTCTATAAAGTAACATTTCCGGTAAACCGATTTTCTTCAAATTTGGAATTCTTCTAATGGTGTCAATGTATATTAATATTTTATCGGCGATAGAACTATGTATTGTACTGTAGTGGTACTTTAGAGGAAAGCTTATTGGTACTGTTACAGCAGCAATCCCAAAAATGATAGGTGTGTGCGTAGAGAGTAGATGCGAGTGGTAATGGTAATGAAATACCAAATTTGAGCTTCCAGCGACTTTTCGTTTTACAGATATTTTGTTCACAACACACACACTCTCAGACACATACTCACTCATAGAAGCGTACGCGTCTCAAAACATTTAAAAGTAAAGTAAAGTAAAGTAATGCCTATTTTTTCAGGCAGGCTTAACGTCCAACACAATTAGGTGTCGTGGACGGGACCGGAAGCACCTACTTTACTATTAAACATTTTTTAAACAAATATAAAATTTAACAGTTATATGCTGGACTCGAACTGGGGTCCTTTCACTTAATAATCCATGCTCATAACCACTACACCAACACCCGCCCCAATCTCAAAACATTTATGACTGGTGAAAACACCATTTCAAAAATGTGACACGAAGGTAATACTTCCTCTTTACCAAGAATAAGAGAAAGTAATACATATACATAATTGTTAAAATATCTATAAATGAAATGAATAAAAGAAAAAATCAATGGTTTGTTTTTATTAACATCTGTTTCAATAATATACTAAAATAAATTTATCGAAATGTTGATCTGAAGCGTTTCTGTATTTCGCTATTTAGAATATTGAGAGGTTATCCACTTGAATTGTTTTGTTCAAAAGACATTTATTTTATCGTATGTTAGGTTTTTTTTTTATTTCAAACCGTTCTACATGCTACTTACTATTATATATATAAGAATATTGAATTATTTTTAAATCTACTATAGGTTTAAGGATATCAGCTTGTTGTCTTTAAATTCTGATGATGGCATGAATTTTTCTGGTGTTGATTAATCTTATTTTGAACTTTTTCCCGTTAGACCAATGTAATATGAATCATAGTGAATTTGATGTTATAGTCACCACCTTTTACTTTCTCTTATTCCAAGTAACAGGAAGTATTGTAATTGTGTCAAATTTTCGATATCAAGTTTTCGTGGAAATACACTTTTTGAAGGTTCCTTGAGTACAAAAAAGGTTTTTTTTTTTCATCTATTTATTTCTACATGCTCCATTATACAATATTACATGTACAGTGATATCATAATATCATAACATTTTTACAACTATGTACAATGCATATAAATAAAAAGAAAAACATTTCTTACACATGGCAAAAAATTAAGAAAAACTAAAGAAAGAAAACAAAACTATTACTTTTACATAATTACACAGTTTGTGTTTCATTAACTATTGTTATTTTATTAATAAATTGAATAAAATGGTCTTGATATTGTCTGGATATTAGATCTTTCTTAGGAAGGGGCCAGGCTGATCCAGTAGTTGTGACCTGTCGGATTAACTGACTTCGTTCTCTCTCATGTTGTTGGCAGCGGTATATAATGTGGTCCCAAGTTTGTGCCTCAGAATCCCCACATGGACACAGAGCGCTTTCGGCCAGGCCGAACCTATAAAGATAAGCTCGGTGTTTTCCGTGGCCACTCAGTACTTGTGTCATCATACATCCTAATGCCAATTCAGCTTGCTGTCTAATAGTTATGTGGGGGAAAAACTCTTTTGTTGCACTTCCATTGTCGGTTCTTCTCCACTCTTCCTCCCATTTAGCATATACAGCTTTTTTGCATTTATCTTTCAAATATGTTATGGGAGCCTTAGAATAGGACACTGGTAGCGAGCTAAGTGCAGCTTCCTTTGCCAGTATATCAGCGTACTCATTACCCTTTTCTCCTCGATGTGCTCTAACCCAGAGAAAATTGATTTCCCAACCACTTTTTAATAAATGGAGTAGAGACTGTCTGATGTCTTCCAGGATTGGTTGCTTCTTTTTCACATTCTGGGTGCTTAGCAAAGAGACTTGACTGTCGGAATAGAGCACTGAGGAACGTCTCTCAGGAGGTTCGTGTCTCCGCTCCAACCACCACAAGGCTTTCTGTATTGCCAGCAACTCAGCTTGATTGTTGGAGCATTGTTCAGCTAGCCTGAATTTACCTTCATAGACAATGTTTCCTTGCCCCCATCGACAAAAAAGGGGTTTTTAGATGATGGCCTGTGTGTGTGTGTGTGTGTCTCTGTGTGTGTGTATGTGTGTGTGTGTATGTATGTATGTATGTATGTGAACAGTAAAACTCAAAAACGAAAAATGGCAGAAGTTTCAAACTTGATATATAGTTTGGGTATCACCATGGAATCCGACAGTAAGTTATCTGTCAAAATTCCACAATTGGAATTACCATTTTCCTAAATTTTTTTTTTC
>JAAEAF010006271.1:0-69765 GCA_011037195.1 Triatoma infestans | reverse complement strand
TTAAACTAAAATCTATACAATGGAAAATGCCCTATGTTAAAGTTGCCGACGAACAGAAGTTAAAGTTTTTAAATTTCGTCAACAAAGGAAAAACAGTTCACATGGCATTCCGATCATGGGACCTAATAGAATATCCTTCGCTACCTGCTACAAAAAAGCACACTTGGACAGTGAAAACTACAACAAATCTAGAAAAACCTCGATATGTCATAATTGCGTTTCAAACCAACAAAAAGAATAATATACAAACTGATATGTCAGAGTTTAATCATTGTAGTATATCAAATGTTGAATTGCACCTAAATTCAGAGGTTTATCCCTATGATGATCTTAACATTGGCTTCTCAAATAATTATTTTTCAATTCTATATCACATGTATCAAAATTTTCAACATAGTTATTATGGAAAGGAAAAAGAACAATTCAGAGATGAGGCTCCTATTATCGTAATTGATTGTTCTCGCCAGTCTGAGGCAATTAGATCATCTTCAGTAGATATTAGAATAGAGTTGGAAACGACAAATGAATTCACTGCTAATACCACAGCCTATGCTTTAATCTTGCATGATGCACTTGTAGAATATAATCCTCTGACAGGCTTGGTGAGAAGAATTTAAAGGAGTGGTGGCGATCTTATAGTAAAGTGTTGTATTGGAGATTCATTTAGTTTATCAGCATCATGTGCGCAGTGGTAGACATTCAAGGCTATCAAGACAGTGGTGGCACATTTATTGTTAAGGAGCTAGCAATCGTGGATTTTGTTGGGCAAGAGAAACACTGGATATTCAAGCCGCCAACATATGGTAACCCACACTCGTCACCCAATAGATGGATTTACAAAAACCTCCATAATATCAGATTGGAGGACGGTGATGTGGACTTTTCTGAATTAGATGATATATTAAAAGAGGCTACAGCAAAGTATACCTTCCTATATGCCAAAGGAGATGAAAAATATAAATTTATTGGTGATATAATTGGAAAAACTGTGTTCAACCTACAATATTTTGGCTGCCCTAAAATAAAAATCTTATCAACGTTTCAACGTATTGACAAATGCAGCTATCATAGTGGCTCTAAATATAATTGCGCTCTACAGTTCGGAAAAATGTTAGCCAATTGGATGCTTCAAAATTATTCAAAGGTGGACTTTGCAATTGCTAATGTACGGGAGAATACTTTTGATGGATTCATCAGGATAAGAAGTAATTGTGTTCAGTGCGTATATTGTGGACTGATAATGTTAGAAGAAGTAATCAAAGAACATAAATTGCATAATCAGAATTGTATTTGGTTAAAAAAAAATGGAATAAAATAATTTTTTTAAATAATTGTTTATTTTTTGTTACCCATTTTATTTACCTTTATTATTTAAGGAAAAATGATAAAAACAAACATTACAAAAGAAGTATTTATTAATACAATAAGCAGTCATATTATGAGATCACATTGTGATTATTTTTACAAACAATAGTGAAGAAGATGTATACATCAAAGGATTAATAATGAAGCACAAATAATTATTTTGATTTCTACTTTTCTAAGGGTAAGTTAATATATTTTAACATTTTTTTTTTTTAACCTTTATTTTCATTTAGTTATTTATTTTTAAAACATTTTAGGAAGGAGATAGTGAATAAAATATAAATATTATAATTTTTTTAAATTTATAATATGCATAAAATTTGAATTACAAATGTTATGTTACCCCAAACACCCAAATTACCTTTCTACTATTACCCAACACAATCAATTTTATATAAATACATTGAACCTTAATAATTAAGTAAAAAAACATTCCTTACTGTAAAAAGACTGCACTTTTATTTCTAAGTTACAAATACATAAATTCTTCTCAAATAATATGTAAAGAAAAATTGTCTACAATGTTGTAAACGGTAAAAGACTGCACTTTTGATTTCTAGCTTACATTAAAACATTTAATAAACAATTATTCTTTATACCCAATTGCTTTTGTATTGATTCCATTAGACTGAATTATTCTTTTATCATCATATGGCGACAGTGATAATTTATTTATTTCAACAGTAGTTAACTGGTGGTGTTTGGATTGAATACAGTTCACTATAGTTCTAATTTGTGAATTTTTATTAAGGCATTCAATATAATCTTTGAATTAAATATGTTTTCTTAGAGCAGATTTTTGAATACCTTTTGCTTTCTTTACTTCCTCCCCTTCAATAAGTATGGCATACATTTTAGACCGAAGACCTACAAATTCTGTTATTATTCTCCCACAAGCTTCATCTTTGAATTTGCCGAGTACTTTTTTGTTTGCTACTGAGTAACAAGGATGAGTGATAGGATAATCGGATGTGTCTAAATATTCCAACATACTTTTTATATCTTGATAAAGGTCATTGGTTTTAATATGGTTTATAAAAGAATCTGTATCAGTGTATGCAAGAGTTAAATTATCCAGTCCATATTTTGGTAACATGATATCATAATGATATTCATATATTACATTCTTTGACAAATCTAAAATTGACATTCCAACATAAATTGGTTTATCAAACTTAATTACAGTTTTTCTCATATGTACAGCAGCTAAATTTTCAGAATATATGGTTCGATCAAGAAATGATGGTTTAGCGATAAGTTTTTCAAGTTGTTTATTATCACATACCAATTTAATATTTTTTCTATTTCTTTTATTTTCCATTGTTTTACCATATACAGAATTATTATATAGTTTATACAGATCTTTGTCAAATGCGTTAGTAGCTGATGCGCGGAACGTAGAATTGTAATCTATGTAGCTTTTTAACCAGTTAGATTGTCGAAATTTTAAGATCCGGTGTATCTTCTGTAATTGCAGTCCATGTTTCAACGCTTGCTTTAGCGTAACATAATGCACTATGTAATTGTATTTATTATTTAAATTTAGAATTAGTTTTCTTTGCTTGTTTATTTCCAAATTTTCAGGAAGGAAAGGTAAAAAATTGTGCAATTTATGTAATTTCTTTGGGTATGTGACGCCCACTTCTAGAATATATCCATACTCACCATTATCATCAGTACTATCTAAATTGAACTCTTCCGAAGATATCCATGAAAATTCTCCGTAAGGTAAACATTTTGTCATGGAGAAACCATATAAATTGTTACAGTCTTGGTAACTAATAAATGTATTTTCTAAATTTGGATTGTAGTCTGGGAGATACTGATTGTTTGCTTTGCAATATCTGTGAGAAACTTGTGTCATGCCTCCTCTAATAGCATTTTGGACCATTAAGACCATCTGATAATCTTGGAGTAATTCGAGCTCCACACCCGTGAATTTAAGCATTGCGTCCCAAGATAGGCCAGGAAGGGTATAATAATGGCAAAGATCAAGCTGATGAGTCTTTAAAGTGATGGTACGAAAATGTTCAAAACAATCGGCAAGTAATAGAGTGTCCAATTGCAAGTAATGATCGCTATAATCGCCCAATGTTTTACAGTTAAACATTGTCCATACTCTTTGTGCATGCTGGTAATCTTCGTCTGATATAGATGTTCCGGTAAGTCTGTTGTAACAATCTTCTTTTAATGGTAAATGTGCAGTTTCTAATTTATCCCAGGATGTGACATAATCATATGGGAACACACCCTTTCTAGTTACAAGTTTAAGTTGATTAGAATTATAAAATTTGTTTACCTCAATCAATTGTGGTAAGTTTTTTACTAAATTATCTAAACTAGTGGGCATAAATCTGAATGTGTCCAAAAATCGAACAGTAAGTTTTTCATTAATTGTTTTAGAAAATGAAATGTATTTTTCTTCAGTATGAGGTATTACATGTATTCTTTTCTTATCGTAACCAAGCTCTTTTACAATATAGTGAGAATCGTAGCCACTTAAATTGTGAATTAAAACGGGTAATACTGTTGGTACCTTGTATCTTAAGTTACAGCTATTATGAGCAGCACCTCTGAATTTCCCGGTAATGTGACAATGATCGCCTACTTTCCTATCATTTTCGCTAAATAATTGATTGCACATATAACAAATTGTTGCAGCTTTGAATTCACATTTCTCATTTTCACTCAAAGGAATCATGGGAGTTTTTAAAGAATAAATTTTTGTTACTTCTTCAGCTATGCTCTTGATAAATTTCATAAATTCTGCTGGTGCATTTTTTCCCCTATATATATAAGGTTTTTTTGGGAGATTATTACAGATTTCTTTCATATCATCCGTGTGTTTGATATAAGCACAAAAACTCATAGCTTCATGTTTCTGAAAAGGAGTAGATACATTTTTCTTGATAGCATCTTCTTTCTTTATAGGATGAAGTATTGATTCAAAATCCGCATAAATAACGAAATTAATACGTATTCCTCGTTCTACTTTCTCAAATTTTACATGGGTTTTATCTGTGGGTAATTCTATTTTTGCTGGTTTATTTTTATTACAAAGTTCCATGTGTTTGGCCATTCTTTCTTCTCCTCTATTATGTACATAAACGTGTGTAAAGCAACGCTTGCAAATAATTATACTTCTACGATTACTTGATAATTGATTATGAACAAGACGTTCAAAATTCTGTATGTAAACATAGTGCTGTGTACCTTTATCATTATTAATTAATAACAAGTCTCTATGGTCATTTAGTGGATTTTTATTTACTTTCAAAGGATGTACTTGCTGATTATTATCTATTCCAAAGACATTTATTGAAATATTGTTAAATTTTTCAAATTTTTTTATCTGATGTAGTGGAGTAGGAAAAGAAATGCAAGAAAAATTATACTTATCCAGTAGACTGTTGTATTTACTCACTCTCTGTGCATCTTTTGTGACGAATTTGGCAAGAACAGAATATTGAAAGCATTTATTGTCATAGTTCTTCACATTAATAATGCTTTTCTACTAGCTATTTTAGGTGGTAATGGTATGTAAGTACTTCCTCGAAGAGGATTATGTTTATTTATTTTTGTTCTAATACCGTCTATTGCTAATAATGTCCAACCACTGTTTTTTAATTGACTTTCTTGCAATTCTTTTTCCAATTTCAGAAAAGCTTTATCGAGAATCTCTGAAATATTTGACTCCTGAAAGACTTGTGTATTTTTTGTTTTAACTGCTGCTTCTAGAATCTCTCCTAACTGATTTATTAAAACACAGTCTACAAATAAATTAAATTTAATTGCATTATGCTCTTGAGTTTCTCTTTGTAAGAGATAAATAAGTTTATCTTTTAGTGAGGAAAGAAACTGTGGAAGATCAAAGTTATTATCACTGCGAAAAAAAAATGACTTTAAGCGATTACCAAATCCTGTTTCATACAGGAGAAGTCCCTCATCATCCTCTAGTTGAGCTAGAAGTTCTCCTACTTTAGGTTCTAGTTTTCTTTTCTTTATAGGAGGTTCACTCATACAGAATTCTTCATGTCTTAATAAACTGTGTAAATTGTAAAAATGGTGTCCACATTTTGAACAGATTCCAGCAAACTGTTCTTTACAAGTAATTTGATGTTGTTTCTTATTCGCTGTTATAGAAAAGCGCTGTCCACAATTTCTACAAGTTAAATTGTCCATATTTTATTAAATTGGTGTCCAATAGGAATGTCGAATCGCCTTAGCGGAACTATTACAACGTACAACAGGTTGGTATTCAAATAAATGTTTTAAACAATTAAAACACTTGTTTTTCTCCCTGTGCAGATCTTTATTTCTTCGTAAAATTACTTTGTGCTCTTTACAGAACACAACGTTCCTTCCCGGTAAAAGATTCTGATCAATTACAAGAAGAGCACACTCCAAACAGAATTGGATTGACTCATCCTCGAATAAATTATTTATGTCATAATTATGGCTTACAGTGGAATAAGTTGTTGTTATATATGATGATCGAATACAAATGTACCTAGTGTACGGTACTTCATCAAGTTGACTACTGAGATTACTGTTAAGTACAGGCATGTTAATAAACTATTATTTAGCCATTATTTTTTAAAGTGCAGTCTAAAAAATTTAAATAAATTCTATCTTGAAAGATTTATCCGGGTTTAACCCTTTGTTAAGTACAGGCATGTTAATAAACTATTATTTAGCAATTATTTTTTAAAGTGCAGTCTAAAAAATTTAAATAAATTCTATCTTGAAAGATTTATCCGGGTTTAACCCTTTATAAATAAGTCCAACGCTTAACTCTTTATAGTTAGTTATAAGTTCATCTTCAATAACATCATTGAACACTTTTGGCAAGTAACATTTATAAAAATGATTAGTGCTATCTGTCTGCAAAGTTACCTTAACGGCTGGCCCGTACTTAGTGTTTGTTTTCTCAAAATATTTTATATAATAGATTTTATGTTCCTCAAGGTCTCTAATAGATTTATATTCTGTTTTGTAACTGCCTACTTTATTTAAAACTTCTTTAAAATCGGACCTCTATAAATAATAAATAAGAAAAGTATAGGATAATATTTAGATCAGTTTTTCATAGCAATTAAATATAAATAAACAAAAAAAAACGTACAAATCATTAAATGTTACTCACTGTTGTGTGTTGGGTGAGCCTTCTCTAGCTGATAAAGCAAAACTTAACTAGCAAGATATTTTTCACTCTATATATACATTTCTAAACCCACAGCGACCCCCCGTTTCTTACCAAATAGAACAAAACTTAATAGTAATAACTTGCAAGAGTAAATTCACTGTTTATATATCTTTTCTATAGTCCTACATTCAGAGCTAGAAATCTTAGTACTTGTTGTTTTATTTTTTTTTTATTTTGTTTATACTATAAGTGAGTGTGCTGACCATGGTGAAGGAAAGTATATACAACGATAATTATTTTGATAAAACCTACTCATTTCTTCTTATTTGTCATGTAGAAGAATATATGCAAAGAAATTACTTTGATAAAACCTACACATTTCTTCCTTTACTACTTGGACAAGAAAATAGTAAAAAATGAAGTTTAGTCCCACGTAGAGTAGTCTGATGATATACCCACGTATTTGCATGTCACATGCAACATGTACCATAAAATGTATAAAGAATTGATTCCAGATAAATAAAGTAAAATAAACCTTCTTGGATAAATGCAATAAAAAATAAACATTTAATTGTTTATAAAATTATATTTATTTATCACTTGTTACATTTTCTTTATAAAAATTTAAAACTAGTTGTTTACATAGATTATTTAGAAAACTAAATTGTCTGTTAATATTTTCGAATAAACTCATTAACTTGATAAATTCATTTCTAAATAAACTGAACTTAGGAGGATTATATTTCAGAAGTTCTTCGAGCCAAGATGCTTTTCCTTGAATCACCATACTTTTTCTAGAAAATTTTTCAAAGAATATTGTTGAATTCAGCAATTGAATTTCACTAGTAGAGAGTTTGTTTTTCTTGCTAAAGAAATTATTACAAATTTTCTTACTATTTTGCAGCATATTCCATTCTTCTTCAGTCAGATAGATAAGATCACTCTTCTTTTGTGATTTCAAAGCTATCAAAGGTTCACCTAATTCTGACAAAACTAGCACCACTAGCTTAGTGTTGCTAGTATTCAAAGAGAAACTTGTTGTAAGTTGTAATCCAATGTAAGTAGACATGTTCACGACTGAGAAAATAAGTTATCTAAAAGATGCTATTACATCGATTACCCCTCTTTTTCAACGAACAAATAGTTTAAAGCGCAATGAATATAGTGCGATATCCAACCTATTCTGTCACACACACAGGCATCAGCTTTCATCGCAATTTTGGGATTACACCATTCGCAGTTTTCATAGTGTCCATTAGTGGTTTTTATAAAAAAAGATCTTGATAGTTCTTCTAATTCTTTCAAGTTAGAATCTATATCGAACCCTTTCATTTAAAAAAAAAAAATCTATTTCTTGGATTGTTACTTAAGGTACGTGAATGTGTGCAATAGTTGAAGTGTATATGTATATATAAAACAGATGACATATATGTTTAAGAAAAAAAACAAAAAAAAAAAAACAAATACAATAGTGCTGGTGACCTCAAAGGGTAACGACTAGAGTATAAGACAGCTAAATGACAAATTTTGTATTTGATTACACAAATATTATTAAGTTTTATTTATAATATCTATTTATTTATTTATTTTTTATTATATTATAATTACAAACTATAGAGAGCGTGGGCTATAGATGAACAGGTGGGCTACTAACGTTAGTGAGAGAGATGATGATATAGGGAATGTTGAGACATCTATATACCCACTACACCACAATCCCCATCGCCTTAGCTACGGTGAGCTGAGGAAGGGCTGAAGAACACCCTCCTATCCAGCGAATTTTGTAGGCGGGGGACGAAGGGGTTGCGCCAGTTGTAACATTTCTACCCTACTTATATTATAATAGTAATAACTCTGAAGATGTTTCAAAAACATACCGCACTGCGAGAATACAAGGGGCACAATTCAAAATAGTCATTTTTAGAAACTGCACTCTAAGTTCTAAGCAATTTTTCTTATCGGATTACAAATCCGTTTTACAACCTATCGTCTTTTTTTTTCATTTTGTTGAAACACAAAATTGTATGGTTTTGTGTATTATTCATTTTTCAAAATATTATAAAAAAAAAATATTGCAGTTATTCTGAAATGTCTATTGTATCTTTCAAACCTATGATCTTGGTTTGAGTTAGTTCTTTATTAATAACGAACAACAACAGTCACTGGTATTCAAAAGCTGAAATTCGAAAGAGGAACATTTAAAAATTAAGTGTAAATACTATTTAGAAAATGTATTGTAAATATTTTTACATGAGTTCAAAACGCCTTAAGTATTAATAGTTCTAAAAACATAAATATCACAGTGGTTTTCAGTCTCAACAGCACTAACAAGCGTATATTTTTTATCTATATTTTTAACTAGTACAAACTTATTTTGGCACAATGGTAACATAATAATAAACTTTTGGTTTTAAAGTAAAATATTATGTAGTTTTAATTAGAGTAGCAGACTGGAGTCGATGAAAGCTATAAACTAATATATATTCCTAGCATTTTTTTATTTTGTGGCTGCTGCCTAGAAATATAAATTAGTAAATTAGAAAGTAAATACAAAAAACGGGACAAACACTAAAATTTAAAGGATCTTTTCGAAACTCTAATAAGAAAATAAACTATTTTAAACTAACCAAAACCGTAAACTATTAAAAAAAATTGAAATAAATTTGCGGAATAATATTTTTTGTAAAAAGCTTCATCGGCTCCTGCTTCTTTTTTTGAGGAACCTTGGGTTTTTTCGCCATAAGCTGGAGTCCCAGTGGGGCTTGTGGCTTAGAGATATTCTTTGCATACCTATATGTTTTATTTTTAAACGAAATGGTACCAAACGATTCGTCTTGGTACGAAATTTTGTATTGGAAACATTTTGTTTTCTTATGCTTGATGATTTTAATGTTTGGAAATTGGATAGAGTAACTTGCAGAGGTAGTGGTAAAATTTTTTCCAAGCGCGTTAGTAAAACATTGAAAATTATAAAAATCTTTGTAACAAAGCTCACTCACTTCAAGGAACGGACAAGTTTTTTTAGACTCCCTTATTAATTGCGCATATTGGGTTGGAACATAGATGGGGGCCACTCATCAGGGACCTTTTTATGAAGGAGTGAATAGGATTTTCTTCGTTTTGGGTGTGACCGTTTATTAAAAATTTATGAGTTATGCTCCTTAAATTGGGAATGACGCGATGTGCATAGTTATATAGGCCGACAATGAACTTGTTTTTGTTCTGACCCTGGACATTGTCACTGTAAAATATAACGTCAAATTCAGTTATCTTTTCTTCTGCTTTTTTGCAAAGGAACATCAAGAGGAATGACGCAAGTACGTTGGCGCCCCTGCTCCCTTCTCCTTCATGCCAAAGGTACCAGTAAGTCTTCATACTGTTTAGCTCAAACACGGTAAAATTATAGGCCGAAACCTTGCTAATATAGTAGAAGACAGAAATTTCTCCTCTGGGAAATGGAAGAACACCTTGGAGGTCGTAAGCTGCTACAACAAGCTCTTCAGAGGCCTTGTTTTATCAATTTCTTTTGCCATGCTACACAATTTTTTTTCTTGTAGATGCTAGTTGTGTCTATTATCTTGTGACCTCTCTTCTGGATCTTATTTTTATAAGCTTCACAGTTCTCGCATTGGTCTTTTTTGGGACAGAAATTTGATATGCTGAAGTCCATGTTAAATATATGCCGAAACATGGAATTTTTGGCATAATTTCTACCATTTTCTTCACATTGAGATTTATAATCCCTGTAAAGATCACCGATAGTCTGTCTTGCTCTGCCATCGATAAATTCCCTGGTTGTTTGTTGCCGAAGATAGTGGCTCTCAATACGAGGAATATTTTGAATAAAATTAATAACTCCTTTTTTTTAACTGGGTCTAATTTTTTCCCCTCAAATTAGGCTGAAGCTCTCCAGTTCAAAGAAATAAATTCAAAGAATACATTTTCGCCTCTTTTTTTCTTCTATTCTTTATATTTTTCATTGACAATTCGTTCAGCATTTGAACATTTCCCGTCGAACCAATCATTTCTACTTTGTTTAAAATTACCTACTTGTACACACTGAAATGAATTCGCCATTTTCAAGTAATTAGCAGAATTACTTATAGCTTAGTTAATATTTTGATAAACATCTTCAGAGTTATTACTATTATAATATAAATTTCTGTTTTCCTTCATGCTTAACGATACTTCATTCCTTAAAATATTGGACCATTTATATTTTGTGATTGAAGTGTTTACAATGTAATTCGTCTCAGCGGCTTCTTGTTGAGAGTGAAGTCCAGGTAAATTTAGTTTTAATGAACAAGACAGATGGTTAAGGAAGGGGAATATATTATTATTTCCTGTTAAATCTATGCAGATATCTAAGCTACTTAATATTGCCCCAAACCAAATCTATCTTACTGCGTCCTTCATGAGAAATGAAAGTGAACTGTGCCGGAAAAACATTTGGGGATCAATTATTACACACTATCATACCACTCTCTTTCATCATTTCTACCAATTTATTTCCCCTTTTATTACAAATTGAATCAAATGAGTTACGGTAAGAAAATAAACACGAATTTTCATTACTTCAATAGATAATTATTGATTTGAATGACCTATACGTGATTAAAATCGCCCCCTAATATAATAGGGTAATCTCCATATTCCTCAAATATATTTTCTATTATTTCCGTCAAAGTATCTAGATATAATCGTAAATTTTACCCGGTCTCCAGTAAATTAACCCCAATATAATAATATTAAAACCTTCGGTTAATTTAAAAAAAAAAGTCATCTTTATATAAAATGTTCACAATGAAATTCAAATTTTTATTTAACAAAATTAGCAAACTGCCACTAGGACGGCCCTGTGATTTATCTTTTACTGCTTTAATTGAATATAATTCAAAATTATTTAAGAAAGTCGGAATTTTAGGTCTATCAACGATGTCCCAAGTTTCAGAGAAACAAAGAATGCTGTATTTTGTTAAAAAATTCTGTGATGAAATACTAAATTATTTAGAGAGTTAAGCCCATTTAAGTTTTGAAAAATTATGTTTAGATTTGAAAGACTTACAGAATTTATTAAATTGCATCTAATTTCAGATGTGTTATATTGGACAGGGACTTTCAGCTTATGCTGTTGTTGTTGTTGTTGTTTATTGTAGAAGAGTTATTACTTTCTTTGAGAGAAAGAACTTGTTTGACGGAAAAAGTTTTGGAGAGTGGCAGATCCACCTGATTTTAGTTTCCTTTTCTTATAAGCGCTTTTGAAGTTTCCGAAACGTCAGTGTCTGGAATCAGGAATTTCCATAGATTTACTAGATCTCCTAATGTTGAACATTTCCCTTTCGGTGAACAAATGCAAATTCTCTTCACACTGGATAACCCTAGGTTTTGAATCTTCTGAGACTTTTATAAATAATTTATTTATAAACCAAATGAATTTTATTAAGTTGTTATTTTTTAGGATTTTTGCTGAGTGAAGGTGACATATTTTCAAAGAAATAAATTGGGTTTTTCTGAGATAAATTTGTTACTATATTCATGGTTACATTAAAGTTAATACTTTTCAATGACTTCATGAATTCTTCTATCACTTTGCTTTAAAAATTTTAACATAATCGGAGCAGGGTACTCTGTATTTTTTAATTTCAAACGGCTCGGATCGCCGTTTTATAGCGCCGGCCTGGACGAGGTTCGTCGTACGGTTCGCATGTCTGACTGTACCAGGCTTAAAGAAAAAAAATGGTAAAATAATCTATACTTGCCCATTGTAATATAATTGCTAAACAAAAATATGCTAAGTATGTATAAGCGTGCTCCCAAGATGGCCGACCACTAGATACACTAACCTTCTTACTCCCACCTCTTCTGTCATAGTCAGTAGGAAATCCATGTCATCGATAGTATCGATTTCATTATTTGTCTTCTTCTTACACCTACTTCAACTAGTAAAATAATTTAGTAATTTATTCTTGCACAGTTTCCACACCACCTTGAGATATGTTGCTCGGCGCGTGTTGCTTCTTTATTAGGTGAGCGATCACCAGGATAAGAAGAAGAAATAGTCTTTATTTAACTAGAAAAAATATCCAAAATAAATCTCTCTTTGTCTCTCTCTCTTGTAAACAAAATAAAGATTTCAATGTTCCAAAAACAACAAGAAAATTTTACATTAACCTTTCCATTAAAGTTTACATATTATTGTGTAAATGAGTAAGAAATAAAATGGGCAAATTACAAAGAAAAAAGAAGAACAAAGAACAAAACATTGACCTCTATGGAAGATAATTAAGAAATTATATCGGAATAATTTAAAAAAGAGACAATATTCACCTTAACTGCATAAGGACGCTTATCTACTTGGTCTTGGACCGTCAGCAGAGGCGTCTCACAATTTATACAATACAATAAATACAGGTAGCAGTTAACAACAAATTTCAATTTCTGCCAGAATCCACTTTATGCCAATGTTACTATGTTTTAGTTTATTTGCATTTTATTATTATGGGCCAACATATATCCATCCAACCTCATTCCAGATTATTATTATTATTATTATTTTTTTTTTGGTTATCTACTGCTTATTATTATTATTTAAGTTCTTTATTTATATATTTATGAACACTAAACGAGACCATTGAGTAGCCGATAAGCCGCCAAACAATAGTTTGCTATTTTATGCCAATCTCCTCCCCCATTGACTCCCGTCGCGACAACAATTTTTTATTGAGATATTTTATGCGTAGATCTGTATAGGCTGGGCAAATGGCAACAAAATGGATCATGTCCTCCGGCTCTCCTGCATCACATAAAAAGCACATTCTCTCTCCCTCCAGGCACAATCTACTGTTTAACTTCAGCAGGTCACCTCTCAGTCTCATTATCACTTAACTATTTGCAGCGGGGTGCCGTCAACCAAATAACTGTTCTCGCGGAGTTCCCAATTTAGCTCCGCGTACCAGTCAGAAAAGCTGGAGTTAAGTAATTGACTTAAAAAGTGTTTTTTTAATTTTTGAAATTCGCAGCTTCTAATTTGGGTTAGAGTATTCTTCCAGCACTTAGTATTACACATATTGTCCAGTGAAAGATTTTACCCAATACCATGAGTAGCAATGAGACTGTTAATTTCCCTAAACCAATAAATGTTATGTTTTATAATTTCAGTGGCTAACACCTTCAGCAGTCTATAATTTGGCATATTCAGAGCTTTTAGGATATAGTTATAATGCAGTTTGAGCGTATGCAAATAAAGGGTCATTAATTTAAGTTCAGTATATATAAACGCGTTAGGCGTATATTGCGGCAGACCAAATAGCTTTTTGACAAAAAACCTTAACAGTTTTTCAACCTGATCGAATTTCTCCCCACCCCAAACCTGAGCGCCATAGCACACGGGTGACTGCGTTGAAGACCTGGAACTTATCCGTGTAATTAACCTCGCTATTTGATATAACTGGTGCCATATGGTATTCAGGCCAATTTTAGCTTTATCAACTTTACTTGTCAGATGGTGAGTAAAGGAGAGTTTAGGGGTTAATATGACTCCTAGATACTTGTAATGGTTGACCACCTCAATGTTATCATTACCAAAACGCCAACATTCACGCTTCGCAGGCCTACCTCTATTACTAAAGACTAATATTTTCGATTTCGACAAATTTACTTTCAGATTCCATTTTTCGGTGTACTCTTTAAAATCGTTAATCATTGCCTGCAGGGAGAGGGGATTCGAAGCGAGCAGGACCAGGTCATCCGCGTAGGCGAGGATTTTAATTTTATTGTTACCAAGAATAACTCCTCCTCCCAGCTCTGCATCAATATCGTTCAAGAATATCGAGAAGAGTATAGGGCTCAGCACACATCCCTGCCTTATGCCACTCCTGGTCTGGAAAGGCTCTGATAGGCCATCTTCATGCCAAACCATAGCCTCCGTATTCTTCATCAGATTCCTGATGCAGCGAATAGCCTTTGAAGATAGACCTATCCCGGTTAGCTTGTATATCAACGCGTAGCGATCGACCCTATCAAATGCCGAGGAGAGGTCGACGAAAATTGCGAAGACCTTTTACATAATTTGAGTTTAACAAGATTGACCAAGCTAAAAATGTGATCCGTTGTGGAGTAACTTTTCCGGAAACCCGCCTGAAATTCCTTCAATATACCTTCATTATGCAACCAATCCGTCAACCTATTTAACAAGAGCCCTGCAAAAATTTTCCCTATTGTGTTCAAAAAGGCAATGCCTCTATAATTGGCTACTGAGTTTTTATTACCATTTTTGTATATAGGAAATATGATGGCCTCCTTGAAGCAATTGGGGATGTCACCGCTATCATAAATTTTGTTTAAAACTTCCAACAGCTTAGATAAAAAAAGTTGTGGCGCATTTTTATAAAACTCTACTGGGACCCTATCTTTACCCGGCGCTTTATTGTTCTTAGACCTGTTTAGTACAATCTGTAGTTCAGTAAAAGTAAATGACTTATCCATAAACTGATTTTTAATAATCGGTTCTGCATAATAGACTCTAATAGCTTCAATGGGTGGGTTATATAGAGTTTTAAAATGGTCTACCCAGTCCTGGATTGATATTTTCCCCGTTATTGATCTATTGCCACTTTTTAATTTTTTTACTATTTTCCAAAATTCCTTTGCATCTTTTATATTTACAAGCTGAGAAATCATATCTGTGCAATATTGTTTCTTTTTTATTTTAATAATGCTTTTATAACGATAATTAAACTCCAGATATGATAATTTATAAGTTGTTATATTCGTTTTTCTGAATAATTTAAGAGCACTGAAAGAATTTAAGGGCACTCCTTATCAAACCATTTCTCTTTCGCTTGACGGGTCATCTGTATTGGGCTAAGGTTCTGTTTAGCAGAGGACATTATTATACTAATTAAAAAGTTCAGATAATTGTTAATATTATCAGTTCTATAACAGACAGAGTCTAAGTGTATCTGCAATTTATTACTATATAATTTAGCATCTTGTAGAGACCAGTTTAATCTAGGGAGGTTTGGCAATAAAAGTTTCTCGTTTTCAGATTGAGTTTCTAAATAACATTGCAGAATAACTGGCATGTGGTCAGAATACAACTGGCTGTCAACTGTAAAGCTGTGAATGAGCGGCATAAGGTCCAAATTAACACATACATAGTCAATAACAGAGCACCCATTTTTATTTATATATGTGAATTCACCATTTAAATCTTGAGGCAATCTGCCATTCAGTATAACCAAATCCGCATCGTTAACTAATTCTAAAAATTTTCGGCCACAAGCATTAGTTATTTTATCTTGAGAATCGCGACCGGGTATAAAAGGCTGTACTAGTTTATACAACCCGGTCGCGATTGGAGTGCCATTTGAAGCTCCTTCGGAGTTAAGGGCCTGCGGCCCGCTTTTTTGGACTTTACCCCCCCTGATAATATTTAATTTATTCTTCGACGGCGTCAATACCCAAATTACGTAAAGCCAAAATACTATCTGTACACAAGTTATGAACAATTCCATCATTGTGTGGAATGTTTTCTACAACAACGCCGTCTAAAGTAGTAATAAGTTTAAATCTAACGTTGTAGCTGCTATAATGCCGCAAACAATCTTCTCTAATTAAAAACAATTCCAAATCTTTAATTTTTAAAATATTCCTTCTACTCGTATTTAAAAATTTACCATTACAATAGTTTAAAACTCTAATAGCAAAACAGATTTGATATATTGGATATTTATTTAACAACGCAAATGTAGCAATCTTAATTCTATTCTCATAAAAATTGAAGTTCGCTCCCAATAGCAAGCACTTCCAAGTTAAAGGCCACTCATTGAAATCTGCGTAGTCAATCAATGACTTGTAAGCAATTCTGGCCAACCTCCTGTGCAGAATGCCATTAGGTATAAACTCAATAAATAAATCCATCTACAAATAATAATATTTATTAATCAATACATTATAATACATTTTGATATTTAAGACCACAAAACTTATATTTATACGAAGTTATACATTCATAAGTGAATAACATAAAATTTAATCTAAATCGATCAGCATCCGAAAAAGCTTCAAAATTATTATAAGGTCGACCCCAAAATGTGCTTGGTGTCCTAAATGCTTTCATTGAACGCATCCATGAAAGAAATGATTCTGATCCAAATACACTATTACTAGCTACATATTGTTGACAAAACGGTTTGTAAGTATGATACATAACAGTTGATGGCTTTACAATTTTACGTGGCATATTAGTGGTTGCACGATTATCTCCCCACGTTGTATAATCCATTTTTACATCATTCCAAGTAACATTGTTCAAACGTATATATTCCATTGCAGCAGAATTAAGAGTCTGCTCAATAATACCAATATCAGCAATATTATCAACTTCCGGAAAAACCAAAGACGAACTCTCATCACGGTACTTCTGTACATAATAATTAGCCAGGGAAAAACGTACATCATCTGATATATTTCTATCACTGTATATAGTTATATCCTTTACAACAAAATTACAAATCTTGAAAGTTATGGATTCCAACTTTACTTTTGAATACGCATCAATCAGAGCAAGCAATTGTTTGTTATTATAATGATATGACGGATCACTTTTATCACTTTTCGGTCGAATAAACTGATTTGTTAGCAATTGAAATTCTTCAATATTAGCATTATATCCTCCACCACCAAGTATAGAACCAGGATTACTAAAAGTATGCGTATAATAACAGACATTCGGATATGAAAATGTTCCCACGAGCGGACGACACTTACGCCTACGTCTAAAGTATCTACGACGCCTTCTCCTCATCAGTACCATCTTCTGTATCTGAACCGATAAACACCGAAACGGCCTCTTCTATACGGGAACCGGCTAAAACCTGTAAACGCGACGAGGCATTAATTACAGTAACACGATTCAAGAAAGCTTCCTCATGAGGCGGCATATAATTTGAAACAAATATTATAGGAATTTTGCAAACAAACAAACGATCATCTAAATATTTCCTGCGAATATGAACTGTATCCCCAGCTAGCAATAATTTCAAAAAATCTATACTGTAATCTTCATTATTGAATTCCTCAAAAACTATTAATTTATGATCATACGTAATATCAAATAACGGATATGTCCTACCTGCAAAGTAAACTCTATTACCCAGGCCGTAACTTAACAAATTTACAGTATACGTTTTACCAACACCAGACCCACCATAAAGATACAAATGCCGCTTTTTATAGTAATAACTGGTAGAAACAAAATTTCTATACCACTCAAATACATCTAAAAACCAACGGTTTTCATATAAAATAATTGGACAAATATAAGAATAACTTTTAACAAATTTAACAACTAACTGTGCATGCAAATTTTGAAGAAAGCGATAGCAATTATAATGTTTCTTAACAAATGGATGATTGAAATCAAACTTTGACATCCTACTTAAATAGTAATAACACTGGTAATTAAAACTCAAGTCCGATATTTTAACGTTATAGTACGGCTCAATATCTTCTTTAGTAATGTATGAAAGAACTTTTTTCCTATTCCTAACACCAACAACATCAATGCAATCCAAATTAAATACATCTCTAATAAAATCTCTTACCTCAGAATACTTGAAGCAATCCTGGAATTCAAAATAACAATGAATATGATAGTCTTTTAAAATGCTCTACATTTGAAACAATATTAATCGAATTTTTAGGCAATGACTGTCCCTCCCCGATTCTGCAATTAAAATCCCCCCAAAAAATACAATTTAACATTTGATTTTCATCAATAAAATTTTTAAGAGTATAAAAATCATATTCCCAATTATTAAAATTTATATAGACAGGCACAAAGTATAAAAATTTATCCTTTACATACAATTCTATTAAATCACGATTTGCTGACCTTACAAATTTTGCTTTACCTGCACAACTACCTTTTCTCTTATACGCATAAACACAGCCTCCAGACGCACGCCCAATATTAGTTCTTCTTACCGCTGGTATCCATTGAACATAAAAATCTTGAAACATGGTTGAAACATGATGAATTTCGCTTTCTTCCACGAACGTTTCGTAAAGGAATACTAGATCAATTTCTTATATTTCTTGTTAATATAAGAAATAAATGTTGGGTCCTGTTTCTTGCTTTTTAGTCCGTGTACATTGTAACATAACACCACAGTAGTTGTGATTGCTATTTACTGCTCGCATTCTGTTCAGCTTTGTTTCTTTTCAGCAATGTTTCAGTCTTACTGCCCTCACCAAGCCCTTGTGTAGATGGCGACACAGATAGTAATCGTTTTTTCTTCAGGTTCATATCACCTTGAGTGATTTTCTCATCCTGGATTATTAACTTGTCGAATTTTATAATAGCATACTTCCCTTGTTTACGCGCTTCTATTAGCTTAGGTACCAATAATTTTCTTTTACGCTGCACATCTTTAGAATAATCGTGATTGATATACAAATTTGTTCCTTTTAATTTAGAAGCGTTTTTTAAAATCATCATTTTTATACGAAAAGTAGCTAATGTTACTAATACAGGTCGCACTTTTGTATCACCTCTTTTGCCTAATCTTCTTATGCAATCAAAATCAGATGATACTAACTTAAGTTCCAATTTATCATTTATAAGTTTACAGATTGAATCTTCAAACTCAAAATATGAACTCGACTGCTCCTCGACACCATACATAATGAGATTATTATGTCTAATTTCTCTATCAATGTGTTCAACTCTAGCATCAACAGCTTGAATTTTTTCTGTAGTTACCTTTAAAAATTTATTTATATCATCAGTGATAAGTTTTCTGTTATTTTCCATCTCATTGAAAAAATCTTTTTTTTAAGTCTAATATCATACTTTTAATTTCTTCCATAATAGCGGTATTGTATTGTTGATGTTTATGAAGTTAAAGTCTGATTAAATACAGTTGGAATTTTACCTTAATAACAAGCAGCGTGGCGGGGGAACCGTTTTGCTATCCCCACTATCTCACTGATACACTTGCTACTGAATTTATTTCGATAAAATTATAAATTATTTTAGTTGATATTTCTTAAACCGTTCGATAGATTTCAACAGAAATCTACAGACACTTTCTTAACATATAAAACTATATTTCTGCAAAAAAACAGCCTTCAAAACACTTTCTGGCACATAACAAACAGAAACACTTTAAAGAGACGAAGTTAACAGTACCACTGTCCGTGAGACACTCGATCACCAGGATAAATGAGCTTCTATTCAATAATTACAAATATTCAACATTTACAAATTACGGATTGAAATTTAAATGTATTCTGGGTTTTATATGTGTTAACTCAGTTTTCCTATTTTCACTAGGAGATATGAGAATTTATTCATTAATTACAATCAGGTAACAATGAGAAATTAGTCATAAATGATATTATTTAACAGATTAAATAATAGTCGCGGCCGTTCTATTTGCAACGGGTTCGAAGAAGCACTTCTTGGTTCCCCTCTCGAAGCAACCGAATACTCATTGACCTCTAATTACGCGACCCCTACTGTATTTTCGTTTGCTGAATTTTCGGTTTCAACCGTAATACCGGGCATACCTAATTGATAATTTCGATCTAATATAATAAAAGTGCAAACTTCACTGCAGAAGTTGCTCCAATCAACAGCAGTGTGCACGGACATTTCTAATTCGTCTTCAATTATATTTTGTCGGGGATGGTTTAACAATAGCCAAAAAGATACAAATTCAAATATTTTAGATATAGGGAGGTGGGATTTGTTAAAAAAGGTGTTTTTTCTAATTGAATAACTAAAATCGCACTTCACTCCGTTATCATTAATTTTGCGGCACCGGAACTTATACAGGTTGGGAAAATATTTACAAACGTGGGCAGAAGGGCAATTTTTTTCAGCTATTAAACAACCGTACCTCTGCAAAAAGACGGTGACTTGGAATTCCTCACAGGACAACGAGCAGCTTTAAGAAGTTTGTATTCTCAATTATCGGACATTGCTTCTCTCCTTATTGAAAAAAATACAAATATAGAAAAGTACAAATAGGTACTATATAAAATTAAATAAAAATATTTAAAATTGTAAAATCAAAAGCATAAAAAAAGTGAAATTGTATTACTTGCAAACATTTATAAATTAGAATGATCACTGATAAAAGCAAGCGACCGTTAAGGCCGGATTTCCACCAAAGCGACAAAACATGAAACAGAAACAAAACATGTTTTTCTCAACAAATGCAGCAATGTTTTGTAAAAAATTAACTGTTCTGAAAACATTTTTGTCGCAGGATAGTGTTTTTAGTAAACAAAACACTTTCCCAACTCGTGTCGGTACATCAAAGGAAAACAAGTTTGTCCATATTTTTTAGTCGGTTTGGTTGGAACACGTGAATCAAATTTTTATCAACTTTTAGGCCGGGCGAAAGTTGAGGCGCAGTGTGACGTGCGGTGACGCAGCGTGAAGTGAGCTGCTTGGTTAAAGTGAACTGCGTCCTGGGGTTGTGCGAAAGATGAAACGCAGTTTACCGCACACCCGTCACGCAGTACTACTTGATTAGATTCCTCCAGCATAGTTTGCTATAATTATTTTCTATAATGTATTCATATTTGCTTAATTTATTAGACTCGGAATCTGATTCTGATTTTGTTGAGGAAGAAATAGAGTATGCAACTATATTTAAAAAAAATTTGCCAAAAAGTGAATACTTAAAAAAAAGAAAGACTCACGGAGAATTCGTTCTTCAGAAAGAACTTTCTGATGAAAAGTATAAAAATTATTATCGAGTGACCCGTGCACAGTTTGCAGAAATTCATGGATTTATTAAAGAAGACATAGAATGTGAAGGATGCAATGCTTCAAAGCCCATCGGAACGGAAGAAAAACTGGCCGTATTTTTAAGGTAAGAAATTTATTTTAACTTAAACGTGTAATATTATATAAAATTAGGGAACTGTTTTAGTTTCATAGAAAAAAGTAACAACACTTAACAGAAAATTGGTTTATAAAGTTGACTAAGGTCTCTCTCTCTGTTTCTGGACCTTTGTGTGACGAGATATTCTGTATAGGTGCCTCAGGGGTAAAGTTGCTAACGTCAAGATGTGACGAATTATCAGAATAAGTTGAGAAGGGCGTAGACGCTGCAGAGATTTGAGAATCATTGGTATTGTGACTATAAATCTGATGCTGATGAGTAGTAGATTGGTAAACTTTAGATGTTCCATATGTATTGCGTCCAGCCAGATTCATTCTGGATTGCTGTGGAATATTAAGTAAAGTGGCTTCTTCGTCCGATACTGCTTTATAAACATTGTTTCTCACAATGTGTTGTGATGCTGGTGGCATTTTTTTTTGTTATCTCATACATTGAGATGAAAAAATGATATAAAGGATCGTTAGGCGGTTGCATCTTATCTGATATCATTCCTCTCTCCAATGATCTCTCTGCCGCTCTTAATTCTCGATTTTCTATAGACCGATTAAGTAAGGCTCCAACATTATCTTTCTTCTGAACTTGGCTTTGCCTTATAGGTGTCTTTTTGATTGAACATATAGGAATGTTGGTTACCCTCTCTTGTCTTGGTACTGACGGTGTTTCAGCCTTTGGAGTAGAGGACAGACTTGTTGGTGGAATATCTTCATGATCACGCTCTTTATGTTGAAGACCCACACTATTGGCTTCAGTGCCTGCTTCAAACTCATCTTCGCACTCAAATTCTTCAGAATCTTGCGTTTGTAATTCCTCATAGCTGGCGTCAGTGAAATTGGTATCTCTTTTCCTGTTTGTCATGTAACGTTGAGGAAACCCCATTTCTTTTTGGAACTTCCACACTTTTTGACTTGTAGCGGCAGCGCCACTCTTTATACATTTTTGTTGCCTCCTAATCGCGTCCTGAAAAGAGTGTCTTAATTTCTCCCACATGATTTTCGCCTCTGAACCTGCAACAAAATTTACATAAAAATACATTGTTTTGACCGACTTCAAAAATGCACTAAGAAGTATAAAATAATAATTTAATAAGGATTAAATATAGTTTGTATACTTTTTGAAGTTGGCGCCCCAAGTTTTCTATGACATTAAGCTCATACTTTGGATGTTTTGTTGCAAATACAGAACTTCTTAATCCTTTCTTCCATTTTATATTATTAGTCAAATCCTAAGAAAATTAATGATCATGTGGCGCCTACTTCAAAAGATAGAACCCTTTTAATTATTATTAAATTATTATTTCATACTTTTAAGTGCATTTTTACAATCGTTTCAATTTTTGTTAAAAAAGTTTTATTATTATATACATTGTTTTCCAGATACATTGCTTCAGGAAAATGCTTTAAAAGTTTGGGCTACAGCTACAGGATGAGTGACCGAACAGTATTCATAATTGTTAATGAAGTAGCAGGAGCTATTTGGAAACATATGCAACCGATATGTATGCCAGAACCAACAGCAGAAGATTGGGCGTCAATTGCCTATGGTTTCGAAGAAAGGTGGCAATTTCCACATTGCATCGGAGCTATTGACGGGAAGCAGGTTTAAGATGCAGGATAAGAAGCCAGGTTTAAGTGGTTCCTCATTTTTTAATTATAAACATACTTTCTCTACAGTATTAATGGCTGTTGTGGACTCAAACTACAAATTCGTTACTATTGATGTTGGCTCAATGGGACGATTTAGTGATGGAAACATTTTTGCTAGCAGTGTTTTAGCAAAAAAAAATTAAAATCCAAACTTTAAATATCCCTCCAGCTTCTCTAATACCTACAATCGATGATCCAAATCCATATGTTTTTTTAGGAGACGAAGCTTTTCCTTTGTGTGAAAATTTAATGCGACCATTCCCAAAACGAAGTGTCACGGACAATTACGAAAACAAAGTGTTTAATTATAGACTCTGTGGACACAATTAGGGCTCGACAAACTGTGGAATGTTCTTACGGTATTCTTGCTTCCCGTTTTCGTGTTTTTCGTTCACCATTTGAATGCAAATTAGACAATGTAGTGAAAATTATAAAAGCATCTTGCTTGCTGCATAACTACTTGAGAAATTCTCCAATCTCACAAATCGAAGAAGTCTCCGAAGATATACCGGAACATCAGCTACTTCCACTGCGTAAAATTAATACCCGAAGTCCATCTAAAGCTTTTTCGGTTCGTCAAAACTTCACAGAATACTTCAATTCACCAACAGGATCGCTGCCCTGGCAGAGAGATAGCGTATTGAGAGGAAAATACTGAAATGTACGTGCGGTACGTACGTGCGTACAAAGGGCAGCAAATGTGGCAAAATTGCGTTATTTTAGAAGAGAAAGAAGAAAAATGCATATATTTTTAGAGGGAACAGCCCAACTATTCTGTTGTAGAGTATAGGTTAAAAGATAATGTGTAAAGATAATGTGTAGCTTAGCGATGTTTATGTTTATTTACTTAGCGATGTTTATGTTTATTTACTTAGCGATGTTTATGTTTAAATATCAAAAAATAGAAAATAAAAATTAAAAAATTAATTATCTGTTTTCAGCCCAACCTCCATCGCAATTTCCTCCCATAACTGCTGTTTTAATTTGATTTTCATGTAATTAACATCACTTGTGTCATATAAGACTATTCTACACCGAACGGCTTCAGTTAACTTTTCCTCCATATTTCTTCTGGCACGCATGAACGAAAAGTCACGATGGTTTTGTGCTTAGACCGCAGGCTCACGGCGTACTAACACTGCGTCCAAACATTCGCTGTTGTATAGAGTTCTGTTGATTACAGAAATCTGCGGTGAGTCACCCTGCGCCACCTCACTTAACTGCGTCTCAACTTTCGCTCGGCCTTAATGTGTGTTTGGACTAAAGTGCAGGTTTTTTGGAAAACATTTTTAGCTTTAATTTTTTCCAAAATAAAAATATTTCCTTTAATAAGTGAAATAAAATAGTAATTATCAAGTGCATGCAACACATAAAGTAAGTACCGCTTTTATATTTATATTATATATAATATATTTATTATAAACCATTATACAGATTTACCAAAACTATAGGTTTAATTCACTTTTAAGACCATGAATTCCAAAAAGCAGTGAACTAAAGATGAGTGCAGCAATCTAATAGAAATATACCGACAGCATACTAACTTGTGGGACTCAAAAAGTATGGACTATAAGAATCAAAATAAAAGAAGATTCTTTAAAGGAAATTGGTGAGACTTTTGAAACTACTACGGATGAAATCGAACGAAAAATCAAATCTTGATCAGTCAGTACAAAAGAGAAAGAAGAAAGTATAAAAGCATGAAGAAGTCTGGCACTGCACAATTGTATGTTTCAAAATGGTTTGCATATGATGCCATGAGTTTTTTGCATGACAAGAATAAACCGATTAAAGGAAGGCAATGTGGTTTAAATTTGGATTCGGAGATAAGGTTTTGATCAGAAATATTGACATGTTCAAAAACAAATATATTTTTATTTATTAGTATTAATTTTTTTTAAATTTATTTATATAACAATCACTGATAATCATCTTGCCACAGTACTTGTCCCATTTGCGTTTTGAAATATTCGCTGAATTCATTTCGTATTTCAATTGGCCGTGCACCAGCTTTTCTTGGCCTTCTTTTAATGGGCAATAGAGAGTTAAGTGCCTATGCATCTTGTCTCCATGCTCCCTCTGTTACTATTCCTGTCTGTAAATCTTCCGTGTCGAATGAGCCGGGGGGAGAGTATATATCCCTTGATTGTGAATTTCTGCGCAAGAAGTTGTGCAAAGATGTACATGCAAGGACTACTTTTTTTGCCTTCGCTGGTTCTAAAAGCATCGGTTTACGTAGAACTCTGAACATGGAGGCCAATATGCCGAAGACATTCTCCACAACTCTTCTTGCCCTCGAAAGGCGATAATTAAATATTCGTTTAGTTGATCCACGTTCGTGATGCCGGAAAAGGTTTCATTATATGTAATGATAATGGGAAGGCGTCGTCTGCCACTAAAACATACGGTACTGGTTCTGCTCGTCCAGGTAAAGGTGATTCTGGGGGCAAATTTAGTTCCAAACCTAGCAGTTTTTTGCGAATCCAGTACTTTTGAAAACACCCCCATCTGAGATACGCCCTTGAGAACCAACGTGATTGTAAATAAATTTATAATTGGCATCAACTACAGCAAAGAGCACAATGCAAAATGCTCCTTTATAATTGAATAATTCACTGCCGCTAAACTTGGGAGATTGTATAACGACGTGTTTACCGTCCATGCTCCCCAAGCACATAGGAAAGTTCCACAAAGCATTGTAATCGCGTGCAGTTTCTTTCCATTCCTCAGGGCCTTTGGGTACCTAAAACATAATAGAAAACTATTGATGAGTGGAATGAACTGATTTCAAAATAGCGGTGTCCATAATTTTCTCCCTTTTGTTTTAGGACAGCGACAGCTCATAAGAAAGTATATTCAACGACACCCAAACTATAAGTTATGATGAAAACTTAGACGAGGGGATTGGTGGGAATACATCAGAGTTTTCTTCACGATCTCCAGAAGAACCATCTTCATTATGTGACGGGCAAGCGGAAGTACGGAAACATTCATTTATTGTTCCCAAAGCGACTACCAAAAAACTAGAAGCAACTGCAACCAGTATCCGTCAAGAGGCATTTGATATGATGAAAGAAGTGTATCATGGCAGAAAAAAAAAAATGCTCAACGCGCGACGATTACGAGTTGTTTGGTGAACTTGTAGGTCGAAAATTACGAAGTTTAAAAACAAATTACGCCAAAGCTACCGTACAACATTTAGTAAACAATATATTGTACGACGCAGAGCTAGGGAAGTATGATGTACCTACAACCATATATTATTCAGGTACTTCGACATCATCAAGTTATGGCTCACCATCACCTCTTTTGATTCAATGTAATAACTCGAATAGTGAAACAATTACGAGTGAAAACAGCTGAACACCAATTTAAACATAAGCGGTGGCCAAGAAAGGAAGACCCAACAGATTGATGAGGACCCATTGGTGTGGGCTGTTAACGCCTCTTTTGGCGTCAACCCAGACAATAAATAATTACATAAACATTGTAAATCTATTTTGACATGTTATTTTTTTATAATTATAGGATTATTTTTTTATAATCCCTTATTTTTCTGATTAAACAGTATAACAATAATTGGGCTTACCTTGATGTAATGTTGTAGAGCATCATACAGGGCCTCACATACATCTGGTATGATTCGTGATACAGAAGAATTTGAAATTTTGAACAAATATTTTAATGACTGAAAACTGTCCCCAGAGGCTAAGTACCTCAGAGTTACTGCCAAGCGATCCTTCACCGAAATTGAGTCCCTGTAATTTGTATTTTTCTTGGCGATTTTAGCTCCCAGCAAATTAATTAACAATTCAAAATTAGTACTTGTCATTCTAGTAAAATTGTTGAAGGAGGATCTCAATTCTCCATTGAAGCCAATATCATCAGTGTTTAAATCATCCAATAATTCTTCTGTGCCGTAATTAATTCTCCTTTTCAATAGACTACTGACCCAATATCTCGGTTTTTTTCTCTCTGGGCCACTAATTACAAATGAGCCACAGCTCAGTATAAAAAAATCGTCGTCGTCAGAGTACATTCTCGCGGGACAAAACAAAATGGGAAAAAGAGCACAAGCTCCATCAACAAAACTTTCAGAAAACTGTAACAGTTCTGTTTTCAAAAGACAAAACATGTTTGTTTTATATCATTTATATTCTCAAAAAGTATATCTAGGAGCATGCTACAGGGCTCCATATTCCTTTCCTCCGCAAATCCTGTAGTCGTTAAAACAACATTCTCCGGTCACTTGTGTGATGGCACAACTTGGCGTCGCCTGCAGGGATACCCTGCACTCTTCATGTGAAGTTTTAGCCATCAATGCCAATTAGTCGTCCAAATATTTTTTCTGATATAATTAAGTTTTTTTTTTTCTAAACGGCTGTACTCTTCGATATATTGTTATAATTTCTGTTATAATCCTTACAGATGATTTTTACCGCATCTGGTTTTGCTACGATAAGGCATACTACTTCGTACGTCCCCGGAAACGTGTATTCTGGAAACGATATTGATATGTGCGTTGGTCATCCTACTTATATTTGCAAGATTCGCCCCATTTATGCCGATTAACGCTCCAGCCACACAACAAGGCTTAAGCAGCTTCACATGAAGCAATCTACTTTCATCAAGTCTCGGTTTTTTTGTTGGCGGTTCTTGCATTATTTCTTTTTGATCATTCTTCGCCACAAGCTACATTCACGGAGCCATCTCTTCCACATACTATACTCTTTTTCGAACCATTAATAAAATTTCAAATACAAAATTATAATATGACAAAAGTGGTAAATATATGATGGAACTTTCACACTAAAAACTGGATGTTTGTAGGTTGGGTATCCCCAATTTCAAAAAAACAGTAAAATTATTGTTCTAATTTTTTCAACATACTAATAGCATAAACATTATACAAGATTTCAGTGCTTCCATTTATCAATCCTGTATATTTTATATAAATTAAATACTTATGATCTTTAAAAAAAAAAAATTGCTTATATTATATATATATATAAAATGAATTATTGCATTAAAGAATGCATATGTAGCCGCATATACCTAGCAAATAAGTTACAATCACAGGCGGGTTTTTTTATGGTTAACTATTTCTGTTAACTATTTATTAGGATAGTTAATAATCTATTAAAGTTTATATATATATATAACTTACTCAGTTTAAATCTGCCTCAGCTAATTGTAAACAAAAGGAATGTTCAAAATCTGTCACTGACAATAGTTTTAATAAGAAATACACAATAAGAAAGGTACATGAATGGAATACAAGATTACTATATATATGAAAAACAAGAGTTCACACTCAGTCCAGCTATAGTCCACTATACTCAACTTTTGTTCTAATTACGCCTTGTTTTAAGGAATAACTCTTATTTCTTACATCGAACCAAACATGTCCGGAGGCCGGCAGTGCACTGAGAAGGCTCCGGGCGCAAATGACCACAGATGTTGAGACGCCTTAAATAAATAAAAAAAAAAAAAAAAACCAAACATATATATATATATATACATATATATATATATATAAACATATATATATACTCCGAGCTGAAATTCGACGATTAGCGGACGAAATAGCTGAACTGAAGCTACGTACAACCAATTACAGACCCTCTAGAAGCGGCAGTAGGTCGAAAGGAGGGAGTTCTAACATCTCGGACTGGTTATGCTTTTATCATTACCGCCTTAAGGAGAAGGCAAAAAAATGCGAGCAGCCATGCTCGTGGAACAAACAAAGCAGTGATCAGCAGGGAAAATGAGTGAGATGTCAGAATTGGCGTCGACTGACATCGAAGAGGGTAGACGCCGCCTTTTTATTCAAGATAAGCGATCTGGGCAGTTCTTCCTATTACACCTCCTAACCATTTACAGAAACGTAATTTATATGTGGCAAATGGAAGCACGATAAGAACGTACGGCGAGCTGACCAGAACATTAGACTTAGGGCTCAGGAGAACCTTCACATGGGATTTCGTAATCGCCGACTTACCTAGACCAATCATCGGAGCAGATTTCATGTTTCAATTTGACCCTATGGTTGACCTAAAAGGTAGGCAACTTTACAGAACTTACAGAACGGGTTACAACCTTTTCTGTGAATAACATCTAGTGCTATATTAGTTCTTTTATGCATAAGTTTGATAAACAATATTATTCTGTTAATTAGCACATTAAGTGATCACTTAGATTAATACAGGCCAAGAACGTCAACCACACCCTAATAGGATCCACCAAATGCATGTCTTGCCACCTATCGATATCGCCACTATTTGGTTACCAGAGGTATCGATGTTTTCGAAATTTCTCAGCATAGAGGGGCTACTTGACGTCGTTATTAGATAAGATCCTCAATAGTCTCTTTTAAAAAACCAAGTGTTTTTCCGTTTATTAACTACTTGCCACATGTTGAAAGTGATTTATTTCAACAGCCCTAGCAGGCAAATCAATTGCCATAGCCAGGCCTTTTATACTTCTTATCACCTACTTTCTTACTATTTTTTTTTTTATAGTATGAAAGAACAGTTGAAAGTTTTCCTAACAGTCAAAAATGACAGAAATTTTGTCTTTAACACTACTTTTGAATGTGGCTAAATTTGGTAGTTTTTCTGTTTTATCAGCTTCAAGATTTTCCATTTGACCCACATTATGGATTTTTAGTAAACAATCCAAAATTAACGGATTCTGGTATATAAACTTGCAGACCTTTCATTCCAGCATATCAAAACGCATCGCCAGAATCTTTCCATTACAGCTCATATATCGCGTAAATATTTTTTTTCTTACATTTTTTTATTTTTTCAATTGCCCTGAAGTGGAGATTTTTCTCACAAAACGCCAGACTCCTTATTTTTTGCTGTCTAGTATGCATAGTCTCTTCTGTCAATCCATTACCACCCATATCCTCTTCAACTGTGTTACTTCCAGATCAGAGAAGGCCATCCAACTTCCCTTATTCTATCATACTTCCATTCTGGAAATTATCTTAGTAAAATTTAATTTTATTACGATTTATTTCATTTGTTTTTCAGCCAAAACTGAACATATAAAAAAAATTGAAATAAATGGAGAAAAAGTTGGCGCACACATAATTATTGGGCAGAACATTGTGTTGGAATGTTCAGTAACTGTATTACAAGGTGTTCAGATACATTTCACTTGAACAACACCTCAGGATAATATTGGAAATTCGGTAAGTACGCTTACTGTTAAAGTGAATGCTTGATCGCTTAATGATTAAAAAAATAAGATATCCATATATTTCTTATGGTAAATTGTTTTGAGAGATTTGGTCACCCAGGTATTAAAACTTTGAAAGCTTTTATCCTTATGCTAGCATGAGTGCTTGCTAATTACCTAGTTCTTAATTCTCAGCCCAAAAAATAAATAAAATAAATTGAGTACGATTATGTACTCAACCTCACGGATACACCATTCTTAGTTTCATTCTTAGCCTTCATCGCAGTAATATAGGATTGGGAACACTTCCACAACAGAGGGAAATAGACCTACTGGAACACTTGGTTTCTACTCTAAAGCTCTGAGAAAGCGCAGCTAAACTGTAGCTATGACGGAAAGCTGCCTACTGCGACACAGTATGTTATTTTAGGCCTGAGTAATAAGGGTGAGATTTCTTGTTCATCACCAACTAACAGAGCTTCAAGACAGTCTGTTCAACAAGGAGATTGAGACAGTACACTTGCATTTCTCAGTTTTCCACTAACGTCGTTTACAAGAAAGGAAAAGATAATAATGTTGAGCTCTCTTTTCACGTCAACGCAAAATAGTGTTGCGCCATCCCTTCAAAAGCTGGCCCAAGCTGACGTAATTGTTGTGTAATGCAAACGTAGGGAGCAACAGGACAAACTCTTCGCCTGCAGGCAATACCTGTGGCCGAAACTTAAATCCCTGTATTGGATGGAACTCTTTCCAAGGTTATTTATGTCACTAATTGCCAACTGTCTAGGGTCACAGAATTTCCATCTCTCTAGAATCAGGCCATACAGAATTCAGGTGTCCTTGTTTCCGATATCTTCCTCGCTGGACAAAAGTCCTTAGTTTAGCCATTAGGATGCATCATTAGTTCACAGAACAAGATTAGTAGTGTCCATACAAGATTGGATCTAGGATAGACTAGAATTTATTTATCTAGAATAGTTTTTTTTAAAGAGAAAATTGAAATTGAACTTGATGAATTTGAAGATAATATTATTGAACATTGGTTCCAGTTATAAAACCTGATGGCTTACTAAAGTCGCTGATACTTTCTCGAATTTAACATATTTTTGCAAATTGAGTGAATTAGAGTATACAAAATCAGACTTAATCAGAGTTTATACCCAAATTCAACTAGATAATTCTTCTCCTGATTTGGTCACCACTTCCACTCAGCTAGGTTTGTTCAGATTTAAAGGTACTCCTTTTGTGATTACTTCAGCCCTAAGTGATTTTCAGAGAATTATCAGAGAACAGTTGTTACATGTTATCAATTTTGTTGCAGAATTTCAAGATGATGTTCTTATAACCGGTCAACAGAAAGAATAATCTTCAATTTTAAAGAAACTCAGTATGAGATTAAAAACACTAGTCTTAACTAACTGTCAAAGAAAATAAATGTAAGTTTTCCAAAAATCAATAAACTATCTTGGCTTTATAATTATTGATGATATAATGGCCTGGCGGCCTTCATTTGACTTCATATTATTTTTTCTTTTTTTTTGTATATAGAAGAAATGTAAATTTTTCTGTCGAATATAAAAATTTTATAAGCACTGATGGAGAAAAATTACCTCGTCCAAATTTACGCCTGTATATATATGTATTTTCTATCATTTTTTCTTTCATATCAAAACCTATAGAGTGCTAGATTTCATTAATTATATTAAAAAGGTCTTCATTCAGTGATAGGATGAAAGTGTCAGTAAACTGATTAAAAGTTGTTGTGGTTGTTCCGCAGAGCTGGAAAACATCAAAGATATTTCCGTGTAGCCTGCTTCTTCTTGTGGTCATCGACCAGTTTCGGGCGTATCAACTAAATTTGCCCTATACAAGTCTGTGTTATCACACTGTTTGACAAAAAACACCCTGATGATGGGCGAACGCCCGGAACGCCGCCGATGGCCACAAAAAGAAGCAGGCTATCACGAAAAGCATCTCTGATGATTGAAACTTCCCTGTTCAAGTACATAATCTGTTCTTTAAAAGATTTATTTTCAATCTTCATGTGTGCTAGTTGCACCGTCATTACATTCATCAGATATTTTCCTATAAAATAATTGTCCATTTTCTGTCAAAAACTGTATTCGGTTCCTAAGATCATCTACTTTCTATCTTTTCATGGAGATAAGTGAAATTTACTTTGGCTGTGTGGGAAATGTCAGTCTTATTTGGCTTTGGCTTTGTATGTTGAATTTGCTCCACACTAAGCCTTTCATTGTGTTGCTGACATGAATCTCATGTTTATGTAAACGTGAGTATCTCAGAATTTTAGCTTTTGAAGTCAGAAATGGTTCTGCTGGTATGTCTCTTGTTCTTTTGTTACTTACAATCTTTATAAAAATAATTTTAAAAATGGCTTTTGAAATCTTGGAACATGGATTGCTACCTCTACAATCTCAAACTTGATGTCTTCACGGACCATAGCATATACCAATCATTAGATGTTTCTATTTTGACCTGCTTTCTTTTCTTTTTCTCAATCTGGGCTAAGTCCCTACCATTGGGAAGGTAACTATATCCCCTTACATGAAAACATTGCTCAATGTACGTGTATCTACCCACCTACTGAATACAATAAATGAACAACTGTGTGATTTCTGTTTTGCCCTACACCCCATGAGAAAATACAAACAGTTTTGTGACATCTGAAATATAGTTTTCTATGAAGTGTTTAGCAAGCTAACAACTTCAGAACATTCTTTCTGACCATCTGCTTCACTGTACATGTAATGACTTGTTTGTTATCTGACATTCGATGTATACCAATGTTGTACACCCATATTTGGCAGAGTTTAATATTCATTCATCACAAACATTGTCACAGGGAGATTTTGTTTGTTGGAAGTCAAAGGTTATTGCTTCTGTGTTACTTTCTTTCTCTGCAAGAAGCTTACACTGCTACAGTTCTGTATAAAACACTTTAGCTTTTGTCTTGAGTAGTTGCAACTGAACATTATGCCAATCTCTAATCATCTTGCTTTTTCCATTATTTATTTTGACTTTCAATTCCTCATATTGCCTGCACTTATCCACCTTTGGTCGTCCTTATCCTTTTTGGTGATGCAAAACCATACTTAAAGTTATCACGAAAATATTATGGTCTTTTAGGAATAATTCATACATTTTATTAACTGATAAAATACTTGACAAGTAACTAAGTTTTCCGGTTGTATTATTGTAGGGAGCAACTCTGTAGAGAAATTCACGAATATGACCATGTATCAAGGCTTCAACAACCTTGTGGTGCTTTCCACGCATATCATGGGCGGATGATCCTAAACTGAACAACTTGCACAGTCTTTTAATTAATACGGCCCTCAGTTACACCATGAGGTCTACAGAATGCTTTGAGGCAAGCAATATGCTCCTCCGATCCTAATTTTATTTTAGTTGCACCAGCTTCACACTTTGCTCTTCGTCTTTGAATAGGTCGTGATGACACCAACGTTTGCAGATGAACATCCTGTGCTAACTTATTTTTTCTTGTTCCCATAGAATTAAATTGTTCCAGTATATGTTTCATCACTGAATTTTGAAAAGCATTTCCTCTTGCATCTGAAGGATAATAGAACACAAAAACTCCTTAAAGTTATAATATAAAGGAAAAGTTTGGTAAATATTATGTTAATAGGGTATATAAGTTAACCCTACATAAACATTTTAACACTACTCACCCTGCAATCAGGTCCAGCTTTTCTGACTTCAACTGTCTTCCCTATCCAGTTCGAATGTGGTTTTCCCTCATATTTAAGTATCTTTAACTTATTTCTTCTCAATTCATTCTCAATTCGTCTTCTTTTCACATTTATTTCACTATCAGAATCACCACTTTCACTTGACGTCCACAGTCAGTCATTTTGTTGCCTAATTGGTATTACACCTGGAGCCAATGCTGCTGCCATGTAGGAGATTGTTTGTGGAAAGCAAAAACACACCAACTCCGGGAATTGGGTTTTTATACCATACACAAGCATGGTATTCAGTTATATACAGAATTTATCATCATAAAATCTAAATACTAAAAAAGTGGAGTTAAGTGGTTTTTGATTTCGATTATTCAATATACGCAAAATTTTAACTCTCTCCTCTTACTTCACTCCAACTAGTCATCGTCACTATAAGGTGGTAGATTGTCTATTCTTCCGTCCCTTTACCACCCGCCGTCCAGTTTGGCCGCATGAAGATATATTTGAGCAGTGTCTCCATTGTAGAAGGTATGTATAATATGTATATAGGTATACCTGTATATATATAGGTATACCTATATATATATAGGAGATAGTTTGTGGAAAGCAAAAACACACCAACTCCTGGAATAATATTCATATATATATACTTAAAACTGTTTATAATACAGATTTTTTAATTTGCTGAAATGTTAAAGAGAGTCAAGATATTGAATGTCCAAAATGCATTCCAACCGCTTCACAAGTCCTATCGGCGTAGAGGAGGGCGAAATAGGACCACCGAAGAGAGCTCGGATGGACATGATGAAACTGTGTCTGTTCAATGTATGGAATTTATTGAAGACAGAATTATTCCTCAGAACATTTAAGTTAATCCAAGTACCCGTTGTGTTACAGGAGACATCGATATGTCATCTGGAATCGATGAGTCAAACATCGTTGAACTGGGAGATATTCCTGGAATGTATTGGGAAAGCGTTACTGTTCGATGGACCAAATAGACAACTCCTCTACAAAACAATTCGTAGAATGCATGGGGGGGTTCATTATCCACCATGTCTTATCCACGCAACGAAATTTCCAACTTGAAAGCTTTATTGAAGCTTTCAATAGCGAAATTTTTACGAAGAAATATTGAAAAGCCATCGACCTCTTCCTCATGTGATACCATCAATGCCGGTACTCACATATTCATATCATACACGACTGTTCATACAGCATCAGATCATGTAGATGCTGGATTATCACCGCAACGAAAAAACTCGAACAATGGTGAATTCTGAAGTAAAATTAAATTTAGAACCTCTGCATTCGCCTCATACACCCAAACACATTGTGCCCATATATCAGAGTCCCTTTCAGGTAATTCAATTTACCTTTATTATTAATATTATTTTAATTGTAATATCAATAATTTTGATGTAATTTACTGTATTATTATAGCAAATTCAACGAGTTCCAAAAGACAAGAGACGGAAGTACGCCACCAAGACCATGGAGGTTGTTCTGAGCGAAACACAACACCAGACTGCGATTCTTGCACTTGACAAATTCATGAAAGAAGTGGCTGAAATTATCGAAAATGGAACAAACGTCCGGTGGTGATTTAGTGGTAGATTTTTTGGAAATTAAGTATATTGCCCCCGAACATAATTTAACCAAATCCAATTTATGGTTAAATAGTAATTTTTAAATATTATACCGACCGAGATACAATTTTACAAAAAGCTCTTAAAATAGTGAGAACAAAATTTAGTAAATTAAATTTAGATTCTATTGTAAATTTATAAAAAATAATAATTTTATTTTTGTACACCGACTTTCACGGAGATAATTTTAATATGTCGTCTATTGAAGAATTCAAAGAATTTATGTTAGTATTTTTAAAACACCAATATAGAGATTTGTATAAATAAACAATTTTTAGTGTATTTATATTAAAATTGTTAAACCGAAATAGTGGAAAAAGCATTGTCTCTTAATTAATGGTCCTTCTTCTTGTGGTAAAACATTCTTCTCAGTATGTTATCTAAGTTAATATTAAATTGTGGGTTTAGAGCGAATACTAGTCGTTGCAAATATAGAACTTGCTAGTTTGGAAATGTCTAAATTATTGTTTGCCGGTAATGATACAATACCAAACATTAAATATGAATCATAAATTTAGTAACTAAAACACCAATAATTGTCATTTGTAATAGAGATCCATTTCCTGTATTATTGCTTTTAATTCAAGGATATATCGCACAGTGTGGGAATATCCTATGAACAAATATATTAGGAATTTTAATAAAAATGTGCATCCATTAAGTGTCTATGAGGCATTACTCTATAATTCAAATTTATGTATAACTGACAATCAAGAAATGCCTGAGGTATATTTCGATATGCATGAAATATTATCTCAGGTTAATGACCATGCTAACGTTCCTGATCCATCAACAGCAGTACAACTACTTGCAGATTATTACGTTCATCTAGTAGAATTATTGTTATTATAAAAGGATTACACATTAATCACCTTGTAGCGACAAAAACAATTGAATATATTTATATATTTACAATTTTTAGTTTTTCTTTTCTTCTTTTCCTACCTCTCACATAATAAATTAACGACTGGTTTGGACGTTTTCCCTTTTTCTGCCTTTTTTTAAAAAAAAGGAGTCATATGTAAAAAAAAATTTTGTATACTAAACTATCATCAAAATAACGATATCCTAAAGGAATACAGTCTGGTGTGTAAGCTGAACAATTTGTAAATGGAGAATTTAAATCAGTTTTAACTGTACATTTGGTACATATTTCCCAACTACCACATACACTGACAAAAACTTGCAATTCCGTATCAGGATTATTAGATTGAACTGAAACAATACTAATTGTATTGTTCTGTTCTAAAGGTACTTTATATAATCTTCAAAACTACTTGGTTTAAATTAAAAAGGAGCTAAATTACCAGTTTCACTAATATTAAATTACCCATCTTTAAATTCAGCATTATATACATTAATCCAGTTAGACCCTAACAAAAACATTTAAAAACCTGTGTATCAACTAAATTGGCTCTGTGGAAATCTATGTTATCACATTTTTTGACAAAAAGCATCCTGATGATGGGCGAATGCCCGAAACCGGTCGATGACCATAAAAAGAAACAGGTTATCACAAAAAATATCTCTGATGAATATCTATGTGATTATATAATTAAACATTTTAACATATTTTATTAATTCGGGCCAACCAGGGTTTACTAAATGGATTAATGATTACTAATCAGGGTTTACTTAATGATGACTACTAAGCTAATCAGCTTCTGTCCTATCATGTGGATGCAATATTCCCATATGTATATAACTTAAATGATCTAGGAATATATCGACAACTGTCGGAATATTACTATTAAATTTATCATTCCAATTTCCATAACCACATAATCTTTCCATAATGTTACAGCATAGGAGGTTCATATTTATGAATGTCATAGGATTTAATCCGAAAAACATTAAGATTACAGGTCCAAATTTTAAACCTATAGCAGTTCACCGAATATACATTGTCTACTATTAGCCGAACCGGTAACAGTGGAACCTGTATTAAAACTAGAACGAACACCATGTGGTGTTACAATACATTCAACTTTCACTAAACTCGACCCAGATGGTGAACTATTATATTCAGCGTAGTTTATCCAAAAAGAAGTTAATTGAACAAGAATACATGCTAAAGTAGTAACCATTATTTTACCTTTATCACCTGCATGACACTCTATATCAATTTACCCATTTCTTAATTAAATGAACGTGTTCAAAGGTTCATATTCAGTATCATTAAATACAGCCTGAATATAATCAATGGTATTTGTAGCTGTAATCAGTGGTATTTGTAGTTGTTGATGGAATATCTCCCAACTGGCTGTATATGGCAACTCTTAAGGTACTTCGTTTTTTCGTTCCTGCCTTGTTGCATCATCAGAATCATCTCCTTCACCAGAACCACCCATTTTTGTCCTAAATATATAAGGTGATTCAAACATTTCGCGACGATTCGTGAGATACGCCATACTATATTAAACTCAATTATAAACTCTACACTACTGTATGTGGGCGAAATTTGAGCTATTAGATAACAGACCCTATTGAGACACTACAATTACAATTTATGAAGGATATCTCCCTATGGCATAAAAACACTCCGAATAGTTTGTTCGATTAGAATATGGAATTGGACCTTTAAAAATTAGTATCTTAAGCGGATGATCTAATTACTGATAAAAATTTTTGGAACAGAACCAACCAGATTTACATATAATTGTCTTCAGGGCGGCGGCATTAAGTCTGAACTGAACTGGATATCTTCTAACTCTAGATACAATATCCTATACAGGCATATACGTGCACTGGGTATGCAAGAGATATTATATCTTAGGGTATGGGCACTGGGTATGAGGGATATTATATCTTAGAAAAATATAAAAAAGATAAGGCTTTTGTGACCAAATTCGAGTAGCCAATCTCAAGTGCGCTAGAATACTGTTTAACAATGAAAAATTTATTTTTGATAGCGGTGTGGGATGCATACATTGGGACTCTGACCCATTGTTTAGTGAATGCCCTATATTCGATGGGATTAGAAATCAGTCTTCCATGTGTGCTATCCACATAAAGTTTTGCATTTTCAAGTAAATAAAAAGTAAAAAAAAATTGCAATTGTTATTTTAAATTGAAAAAACAGGGTCATCACTTTAAATCGGAATCAAATATAATAAATACATGTAACTTAATAAGAGAGAAAATAACTTAATTAATTTTAAAGTCACAATTAGCCCCCTTTAACAAATAATTGAATAATTTAATAAAAGACATAAAAAAAGATAGAGCTAAGGAACAAATATAAAATTGTTCTTTTTTCTAACTGCTTTAAGAATGTAATTGTTGTAGATGAAGTTTATACTACAAAATTAGGACTGAATCCTTATAAAACAAACAAAAAAAAAAATCAAATTTTACACTATAGTTGAAATAAAAAAAGAAAAATAGTTAAAAAGGAATAATATTAACGTTTCTGAATTCACCGCCAGGTAACAGCACTTACTTAATATAGAACTAGTAGTAGTTCAAATAATTGCCGCTAGAAAGCATAAGCTTCTAGCTTATATGGAATTGTAGTTCCAAAATTCGCCACCCGATCACAGCGCCATCCTCTGATGTAAAAATTTTGTCAATTGTTTAAAATGCGTATAGTATATTTGTAGTTATAAACATGGCCACCAGATAACAACACCTACTGAGAAATCAATTTTATTTATGGTTATATAGTTTGTCACTAGGTGTCACTACTTCCAAAGATTTTTTTGGAATCCATTAGGCTAACTAACCACTTCCCGTCCCTTCAAAAAGACGCATTTTAAACAATAAATTGACAAAATTTTTACATCATAGGATGGCGCTGTGATCGGGTGGCGAATTTTGGAACTACAATTCCATATAATCTAGAAACTTATGCTTTCTAGCGGCAATTATTTGAACTACTACTAATTCTATATTAAGTAAGTGCTGTTACCTGGCGGTGAATTCAGAAACGTTAATATTATTCCTTTTATTTCAACTAAAGTGTAAAATTTGATTTTTTTTTTTGTTTGTTTTATAAGAATTCAGTCCTAATTTTGTAGTATAAACTTCCTCTACAACAATTACATTCTTAAAGCAGTTAGAAAAAAGAACAATTTTATATTTGTTCCTTAGCTCTATCTTTTTCTATGTCATTCATTAAATTATTCAATTATTTGTTAAAGGGGGCTAATTGTAACTCTAAAATTAATTAAGTTATTTACTCTCTTATTAAGTTACATGTATTTATTATATTTAATGCCAATTTAAAGTGATGACCCTGTTTTTTCAATTTAAAATAACAAATGCAATTTTTTTTAATACTTTTTACTTGAAAATGCAAAACTTTATGTGGATAGCACACATGGTAGACAGATTTCTAGATTTTTGTGCAACTGTGTAATTTTTTTTTTAAATAGATCTAAGAAATTTTATGAATACTGAAATATTTGTTAGATTTTAAATTGCATATTTCATATAGTTCATCTTTTAAAATTGAAAATGTTTATTGCCGGGGACATATTCGGTGAAAGCAAACGCGAAAAGCGACATACATAACCGTCACACTAATTGTATGGGGGTGAATGTTTGACATGTTTGTGAAAAATTGCTAGCAGTTTTTTTGTTTGTTTGAAAGCATTTAGCAGAGTTATTAAATTGTTGATAGAACTATTGGATTTACTGAGAAAAAAAAAAATACAGAATTACAACAATGTGATTAAATTAAAGTAAAGTAATGCCTATTCTTCTGGCCGGGCTCAAAGTCCAACTACTAACTTAAGTGTCGTGGACGGGAGCGGAAGCAGACATTTTCCATAACTAATATAAATATTATCAGGTATAATCGGACTCAACCTCGGCACCTCTCAGTTAGTGTAAGTCCGTAACCATTACACTAACCTGCCCCCAACAATAGGATTATAGAGCGAAGAACGTTTGAAGAAGGTTATTAGTTTTAGTTTTTAAAATATGGTAATCTGTTTTTATAATTTCTATTCAGTGGGGACATATTTATGTGAATCAACAACTAGATGATAGATGCTCTAACGATGGATGAAATCTAACCGATCAGAACTAGTGAACTAAAGGGGTTTGATTGATAAATGAGATAATTAACTAATTTAATCAGGATTAAATAAAGCTTATTTTATATGTTATATAAATTGTGTTTATAATTTTTCTGTTTAATGATCTAATAAATTCTTTACTAATTCCTGATTTAAAATTGTATAAAAATTTGCTTTTTTTCTTTCATTTATTTTTATTTAGAAGTTTTACTGCCTATAATAATTATTTACATTAACACTTTTTTAGTACTTTTAATTTTATATTTCATTGCTTAATCGCTTTTTAATCTTATTAGAAGGCAATATATTTGCCGAAGCTTGTGGAAATTTGAAAGTGTTTTTATTCTTTCGACATAGATTCTATATTATTAATTTGTCTTTCATGCGAGAAAGCAGGGTTTAATTCCTGTAGGCTCCAAAAAAAGGTTAACTCACCCAGCACCATGAGAAAAGGGATGTTATACTTAGTAGCGAACCTGATAGTGGAGGAACGTATCAGCTAAGAGATATAAGCTGAAGCCACTGAGTTCCTTCTAAATTGTTACTAAAATAGAAGAGCTTTCTTTCTTAAAGGATGTTCTTCTTCTAGGTACCAGGTCAAAAAAGTATTTGTAGGAATGATGAAGTAGGTATGTTGGCCAAATTAGATGCCTCTCTTCTCTTCATAGGTCCAAAGCCTATGGATATCTTTGGGCTGCATTTGTCTACCAGCTTCGTGGCATGGGTAACCGGTAGCATTCATCTCTATGGATGAGCTCAATGGGAGTTCGGACAGGGCTAATGATAATGCTGTGTTTTTCAGGACCTCTCACATCATCTGGTTGCAGATTGCTTGGGTTGTAAGAACATTAAATTCAGGACTTTTGGCTAGAACAAAATGCCAGGGAATAAACTTAAGCTACCATTAAGGTTATGATCCGATTTGTTCGGACAGTGGTGAATCTTAGGTGAATTAGACTAGGGCCTGTATTATTATTCTAGAGCTGGCTGGTTTGTATTGTTCATTGGACTGTACTGGTTCAGAGGGGCTTTGGATAGGTAGTGCTTGTTCCTCCCCATAGTCAAATATTAATAATAAACGGCGAAAGAAACCAGCAGCATGCTAACCGCACGCTCACCTAAAAACATCGTCGTTTGGAAAATCTTAGCCCATCAAGGGCGTTGCGCCTAAGGTTTACTTTAGTTTAGTTTTTAATTGGTAACTTAATTGTGACAATCTTGTGGGGCAGAAATAACAAATTAACTAAAAACTTTACCTTTAAGTTTCTTCCGACAACTATTTGTTGAAATTGTAATCGCTTTATGTATTAAAAATAAATATTTATTTTTATTTATTTATTTATTTTGCATTGTACAATTAATAGTACATAACAGGAATTTGGTAGACAGTTTCTTATTTATGTCTTTAAAACAATTCCAAAAGTTCCGTTCATATATAAATATTAATTTAAAAATAAATACAGAAAGAGAAAGAAAAAAAAACATAAAAGAAAAACTTTATGCGTAATAGAAACGAAATTTTATGCGTATAAGAAAAGTAAAATGCTTAATATGGTGAAGTACAAAATAAACATCACTGACAATATTATGTAATGTAAGTCCATGAGAACTAAAGATTCTCAACACTCTTACACTTCTCTAAACTCTATTACGTTAACAATAAAAATATAAATATTATTGAGTTGCATTAGATTCTTTGGATTTAGAGTTTCTGCCATATCAGGCGGATAATTTATTAAATATTTTTTTCTAAAATTTAAATAAAATGGACCATTCAATGAAAATATGTGACAAATCATTAACCACACTACCACAATACTGATGGACATCATCAGTATTCCATATGTGTGAAGTTTTCTTACAAAAGATTCTTATTTGCTTAGAGGGCGAAACTCTTAGCTGGCTAACAATTCTTATTCTATCGAAATACTTATTAAACATTAAGATACCTCTGAATGTGATTTTTAAAATATATATTTTTATAAAAACTGTTCTATGTTGAAAAGCACAACCCTATCCACGTCCGCTTGATGCAGCAAATCTTTAAGTATATTTATTTAATAATTTCCCGTTTGCTATCAAACTCCTGATACCAAACTCCTGTTATGTACCATTTATTAAAATAAATAAAATGTAATAAAAAGAATTTGTTAAAATAAAAATAAAAAAAAAATCATTATTTGCTTTAGCAACAATTTTTGATATTTAATTATAAAATACAAATTACAAATCTGAAAATGAAAAATCTGGCAATTCAAGACAAAGACACATGATATGATAATAAATAGTAGAAAATAAAGATCTTCGCTATACACAATTTTTAATGATCAATTTATAAAAATTATATTTTATACATAAAAACAACAATAAATTAATTTATAAAAATTACTCTATATTTGGTAAAAAGAAATTTACAAGTAGGTATTATGCAGTTTTTCAATTGCTTGGAAGGTAAGAAATTGAAATAGTTATTTATTTTGTTACATCGAAATAAAGCATTATTATTACTGCAATTACTATTATACAGTTTTACATTATTCTCTCTTATGGTAAAGATTTACTAAATATTACTTTTTTGTTTTCGTTTTATTATTAATTATCCGTCAATATTTTTACATATATATAATTTATTTATCTCTTAAAGAATCTTATCTCTTTAAGTTCTGGTTTTAGTTCATTTCAAAACTGCGATAATAAATAAATATCTTTGGTTCTCCATAGGAAAAAACAGATTACCCTAGTTCAGCATTCATTCTAGCTTTGCAAATAATCTACTGAACAAAATAATCCTGTTTTATCGTAGCCGACAGGCCGTACACATTTACATATATATATAAATTATATATATGTGTTGTATACTTATATATTCTGTAGATTAATAAATAAATAAAAAGAAAATGAGGTTTTGAATTTGATAAGAACGAAATGGTAACATTATTTCATTATCACTGATAAATCTTAAGTTATATATAGTTTCCTTTTTGATCTCTATATAGATCATCGTTCACATTATAATGATCCGGTGATGCTGGACAATCAACATTGAACCACCAATCACACACTCGAAATTGTTGATGAAACACTGTACCATTTGGACATAGGAAGGAATACATTGCCCCCGTTGGCAAACACCAGTGCCACACCTGTACAAAAAAAAAATAAATTACAATTTATTACTGAAAAATCTGTTTTTTAATTCTGTTCAGAGTAAATAGTTGATGTTATCGGTAAGAAATCTTATCTTTACATTTAAAGAAAGAGCTACTCATAGATATTAATCGATTGTGCTTTGTTAATAAGATTACAAAATTGAAAAAAAAAAGAAACATACATACATTAGGTAAAATATATTAACTTACGAAAACTATTTTTTTTTTTATCAAAGAATTCTGTCAAAATTTACACCTCTGGATTTACATTTTCAAACAGACAAATTAATTGACCTTATCTTATGAAACAACACTGCGTCTAAGTTTTTTTTTTTTAGATAAAGCGTCAAACCCGCTAACGGCGGCTGAATGAGGTTTCTCCGTCAGATAGAAGGAAGGCATGGCGCGACAGGATTAGCAACGAAAGAATTAGTAATACTTTAAAAATTAAAGCTCTCCTTAGAAAGATGGAAGCTTGTCAGCTGACGTGGTTCGGTCATGTGTGCAGGAGAGTGATAGGAGGGTAAGATATCTGATAGAGGTCAAGACTGAGGTAGGTAACCTAGGCAGTGCGCGTAGGGCAAAGAAGAGGCATAGGTCAAAGGTGTGCAAGAGAAGGATGGCGGAGGATATAGTACACAAGGTTAATGGTTAGAAGCTTAACATATCTGCCAGGCATAAGAGTTTGAGAAAGAAGTAGAAATAGAGCTTTTGTATCAATAATGTTCAATTTATTAAAAAATAAGAATATTTTTCTTTCTTTCTTTTCATTAATATTGCACTATAATGTAATATTAAAAGAAATACCTGACACTGGGCTTGAGGATCTGCATAATAACCTGGAGGTCGTGATGCACAAGTAAAAGATAAACCTTTTGGCACTTCATTATATGTTGGATATTCAATAGAAGAAGCATCTTGACTTGCCTATGACAAATATTAATTATTTTTGTTATTATTTTGATGAGTATGTTTGTTATATGTAACTTACATAAAATTATTGTGTTAGTTATGTACTTACAATGGGGGAAAAAAAAGTGAATCATAGAAAAAAAAAGATTAAAAAACATCATGGCTAAATTTAGTGATGGGTTGAAATAAACAATATGAATTCCATAACTATTGTAAATAATATTATTCTAATAATATTATTACCTAATTTGATGAAGAGCGATTATTGGTTATGATATGACAGAATCTTCATTGTTTACTAATGTCTCACGGAGCTGTTATTTCACATATCACATACATAACATATCGCATACATAATTTGTCTTACTTCCCTAAATAATACAAACATCTACATCTTAAAATTATTATTCAATAATGAAAATTTCTAATATATATGTTTTTTTCTTGTTTTTAATTTTTGTTTTTTGTTTTTCTTCATCATAACTTTACAAATAAAACACCAATACCATAACGTATTATTAAATATGGAAGGATTTAATTTTTGGAAAGAGTCTTCTTTTACTTGCTCTTATTGCTGTAAGAGAAATGATTGCGATCTTATCAAATTTAAGAGAATTTCTTTTCCACCAGAAATAAATGTTTCGAGAACTAATGACGACATTAAATAAAACTAGATTGCACAAATTTGTCAGGTTATGTATTTCATGTAATCCGAAAAAAATCTAAAACAAAAAATCGCAAACATTTCATACATCTTAGGTGCAGGAGAATCGATTTTAATTTTTTTCGAATTCTATTTTCCCGAAATATCATCACTTTGCTAAATGGACTTGGGCTTTTGTATACCAATTTTCGAAAATAACGCCGATGATTTCTTTAGAAAATAGAGAAAGATCAGAATTGCAATAGAGAATATCTTTGAGTGTTTTCATTCCAGATTTTTTGAAAATTATTATAATACCAGCCTTGAAGGTTAGTATGAAATATTCATTCACAACTTTTCTTTTCAGTTCTCAAGCTTTTAATAAAGAAACTTTCTTAAAAGTCAGAATTTTGAGCAAGTGCTTAGTTCTATTTAATCCCACCGCCGCACATTCTATACTGACATGCCATTATAAAGTGAAGCCTGAAGTTTCAGCTCACACAGAGCATCCAAAAATCAAGTTTTCAATGGGAAAAACCTAATTTTTTTTTTAAGCACGTCAGCATCTGTGCTCTGTCCGAAGCCTTCTCACTGCTCTTCCGTCCTCCGGGCATTATTATCTAGTTAGAGACATATTTCAGACAATGAAAAATGAGGACAAGTTGGTAACATTTTTCAAAAATTGCCCAACTGCATACTCATAACATAAGGCTTAAAGAGTAAATAAGAACAAACATATTCCAAGATTTCACGGCCAGTGCAAAGGCAATAAACATGGAGTTCATTCAGTTTCTCTCAATAAAAGTAAAATATAAATGTAACGATTTCAATATTTTTACTTTACTGTACAAACTTTTTCAATTACTCGGACGATTTGTGACAGTTTAGTCGTTTTTCGGGTTGCTGGAAAACATCCCTTAAAATCGGGGACTGTCCTGATTTTTTCGAGACGTATGGTCACCATAGCTATCTATATAGAGGCTCCTAGAAAGAGAAAATCTATGTTACTATCTTGAAACTACTCTGAACCTCCGCATAGGAGTCCAATTGTTTTTACCACTGATATAATCCCTTCCCTTCTGTAAAGTTGCACTGCCGGTATAACAGGTTTACTTCAAATTTGAAACCTACCTTATTTCATATTCCTAATAGAACCACACGGTATTCTAAAATGGCGTTCTAAAAGGAAGTCTGAAATCATCTTACCCACAAAACCCCCAAAAAATTAATTTTCCTTAAAATCTATTTTGAAACAAAAGTGATAGAATATGTAGTCTTATGTAGTTTCAATAAAGTTTGAACGGTTTTCGAGAAAATCTTCCTTATGTTAATTTTTTTTCCCCTAAGCATAGATCAATTGGAAAATTCATATGTAGTAAATAATTTTCAACTAACATAATCTTCACAAAATTTTCTGGAAATATCATTGGTAATTAAACTGTATCACTGGTAATATTAAACTAAATAACAGATTAATTAAAATCTAGATGACATTTGGACACATCGCAGCGGGATTCTCGTTAAAAGTATTATTAGACAATTTTATGACGTGGTTTCCTTGTTAATATTAACTAATTAGTTGAATTTTATTTTATAAACTAGTTGTCATCTATTTTTAATAACATTAGAATTGTTATCCGGTTTGTGGAAGCAATGAGAAGGAAGGAAGTTTACACTTTTTCCACTGGTGGGCATGTAGTTAGGCTGCCTACACTTCTATTGTTATTAACTATAATTGCTATAATTGTATCTGATATGAATTTATTACAATAAGGAACATCGTATAATTTCTAAGTAATGTTCAATCTATTTTCTTTTTAATTGAATTAAGGAAAAAGTTTCAACAAATTATATTCCAAGAATCTATAGTATCACAATATCTTCAAGGGGGAAATTCTTAGCTAGTATTATCATCGTATAATCCTATATAGTATGTATCATCGCTTTAATTGAATCAAGGAGAATTAAGGGGGGGAAAACCTCGACCAAGTCTAGCCAGATGGCGATTTTTATTAGGGTTTTTGTGGTAAGCACGCCGCGGTTCCCTTGCCCTTTAGTTTTGACCTTCGCTTCTAGGTGCGCTACCAACAGTAGCTTCCCACTTTTTCTCACGATGCTGGATCAATGAAGTCTTTGCCTTTACGGGAATCGAACCTTGAATATTTGCACCTAAGGCGAGTGCGCTAGCCATTAGCCATAAAAATAGAAATTTCTCTTTTACCTTTTTTATTTTGCCTTATCTCTTTCTTTCTCTCTCTCTCTCTCATTCTATATTCGTGAGCGTATAAATATGTGAATATATAATGCATGATTTTGTATATGGATATTTGTTTCCTTAGAACTTAAATAGCATGCTCAAACCCTAGATCTTACATTTTGGTATCCCCAAATGATGCCGTAAATAATCCCTTAACCGGAAATACCACTTTAAAAACTTCATTTCTTGCGATTGTCTTAAAAAAAAAATCTACAATGATGGATCCACCAGAAGATGGATGAAGATTAATTACAGTAGTCATTATTTTTTTTAGAAAATTAAAGTTAAATTTAAAAATAAAATTATTGAAATATAAAAAAATGTATACATATATACGAGTATATGTATGTATATATTCATTAACAATATTTTTATAAATAAGTGTAAATGAATATATTCATAAACTCACAATCAACGCAAACACTTCTTTTAGTCACAACATAGTGCATGTTTGTATACATGTATGTTGAAGTCGCAATAACTTGTGAGAACTAAGTATTGTTAACTTTCGCAGATTATAGTTGAGTAACTTATATTTCATAATATTAATTATTTTATTATTATTATTATTATTATTAACCATTTACAGCGTTGATTATTTTCGTGTGATCTATTCAGGGTTGTTTCAATCATTATTTTTTGTTTATATATCTATAATTTATATTTAAAAATTGTTCTATTAAAATTCTATTTTCTCATTAAAAGAAAATTGGGTCATTTTGTTTGAGCTGGAGCACTATCAACAGATAGATCTCTCTATTCACACTATAGTGTTTTAGTATTTTCACTGAAAATATTGACAGCTTAAGGTTGTTGAATTCTGCAATAAATGATTTATACATTTAATGGGAGGTTGAAAAAGCAGCTGATAGTGCAAAAAGTATTATTATTGGCATCACGCCATTGCGGAACGCTGAGCAAAGTGGCGGCAACAGCCACAACCTGTGCACAGTTCATGTCACCTAATTTCCCTCTTACTTCTTAGGTAGGATGCAGGAGACAGCTCTGCATCTTCCTTCACAGCGCAACCAGCCATAATATGCGCCTTACAATTCAGCTACAGTTTAAAATTTTACGCACTATACTGGTGTTATCCGGGAGGAATACTTGCTGGGCCTCGCCGACAAGCGACAGCGGAAGTTCCAAACGGCCGGTGGCCTCAATTGTTGCCTTAGTAATGAGGCCGTTGAAGGAAATTATTAGGGGCGTCACCTTCACCCTCTCCAGTCTGTACATGTCTTTAAGCTTGGACACAAGCCCTGATGGTTTTGGTATTTGCTCATTTTGTGACCGTAGGTGGAGCTTGTATTCCCGTCATTCGGGACCGCTATTTCCACTAACTACGTCACTTTCTTTCCCATATCAATCATTAATACATCAGGCCTGTTGTGCATAACAGCACGATCTGTGACTACAGCCTGGTCCCAGTATACCTTGACAGGCCCAACTTTCAACAGCTCACTAGCCTTGCACCGCCAATGCCTGGTGATACAGCTTGGCCACATATTTATGCCCCTCAAATTCTCGGACCCCGCAAGAGCACCACACCCACTTGTAATAAGCTGAATAGACTCAATTGCCTCAAAGCACCACCGATATCTATCCTCCAGCACGATAGGACCTCGTCGATATAGTGATACTTCTCAAGTGTGATCCTGGTAGCGAAAAACGCCCAGACCTCAGCCACTGAGTTGACAGCTTAGTGTTATTATTATTATTATTACTATTCAAGCAGAAAGAAAAATCAAAGCAAGTTGGAACGGGAGAATATGAGGACTAAATTGTTTTATCACATATAGGGGGAGATGTAGTAGTCACATGAAACATTTAATGAACTCCAGTCTGGAACCAAAATTCTTTTCTGGAAATAATGGATGATTGGGGTTAGGAAGATTAATTGTTCTTGAAAACGGATGTATAATTGAACGTTAAAATAAATGAGCATAAAGTCATACTAAATCGCCAGACTAAGAAGAAGAACTTTAATTGTTTTAATTGCGAAGCCAATAGACTATTCAGGAAGTGCGAAATCCGTTTGGCAAATCTTATATCCACTGTGATAGATTTTTTCGTCAGGTTGAAAACGGAAATAGATCATATTGTATGACAAATTTGTTCGAGTACTGCAGAATAAGACTATCTCAGATCTGACATTAAAATCATTTTTAATTTCTCTTACTATGTGAGAGGTAGTTTTGTGATCGTGTCTATATTATCAAAATTGAGTTTTTATTGGAAATAAATGTTCTGAATTCTTATCGATAAAAAAATACTTCAAGCCATTGATTCGAAAATATTTCGAAACCAACTTTCTTATTTCAAATTGGACCATATATTATTTTTAACGAATTCTTAAAGTAGATTTTTTCTGTGAAAAACCCATTGAATGAAGAAAAATTCACTGCTTTCTGATTGCTATTATTACACATCGCTTTCGATTTATAGTCAAACCTATTCACATTAGTTATTCAAAATGGACACGATCATTAAATAAGCTCGAACACGTCTGTTTTGTTTGTCTAGTTTTCATTGGAGTGCACTCATTACAGAATCAGACGAATTTCTTCGCAGGCTTTACAAATTCTTTCATTTAAGTTCTTCTATAGTGGTGGTGACAAGATCAATTGCAATAAACTGTAATTTTTTAGATATTCCCAGAGGTCGTAATCCAGAGGCGTCAGGTCTAAGTAGCGAGCCGGAGCACTGAATAGGACCGTGCATGCCAACCCATTTACCAACCGGTAACTGATAAGTGTGATGTAGAACGCCTTAATATCCCCACGATGTGAGCTTTGTTTGAAACATATTTGTTGAATGTGGATAGTTCCGTAATGCTGGATCGGATTCTCATCCATCGTCAGAGTAAGGCTCTCAATTTGAGTAGAGAGTTGAATGAGAGATGAGAATCCGAAACCGGTTAGGAACAAGCAAAATAAACATATTACGACGGATAAAGCATACCAGATAAAGCATACTTTTTATGATTTTTTTTTTGTACAAATATTTCAACTACTGTAGATTACATATCTGTTCACAACACATAAGTTTAACAAGACTTAATATAAGGAAGAGAAATGATTTTATGATCATATATGGACTGGATGAGGGTCATTACCTACGGAAACAGTAAGGCTTCTCTGACTTGTTGATAGATAGCTGTTATGCAGCGGTTGACTTGACTATCTCGTTGGAAAAAACATACCGCATTCACGTGTGGATAAATTATCATAATTATTCTTACTTGACTAAGAGATCTAATGTTCATCATCCTTATTTATGGTTGTAGAAAGCTCTAAACTATTTAATATTTGACTTTCTTTGTTGTTATATCTTTTTTACTTCCGTCCCATAAAGAAAGTATGTAACAACTGTGTCAGACGAACATACACTTATTATTTGTTTGTTGTAATTAGTTCTTAGAAATTATAAGACATAAAAATTTGTTTCTGATTGGAGCAACAAGGGTTTTTTTATGGATTTATGGAATCGGTAAGTATGGACAAATCCAAACTTCGTGAAAAACTAGTCCAGAGGATCGCAAAGGGCACGGTGAGAGAGCCAATCTTGCCTCCACATGGAGTAATCCAGGAAACTCGTCTCTTTCCATCCTTCTTCTTTCGATGGACACATAAACTTCACGGATTCTTTTTGAATACCTTGAAAGCGACTTATTCATTAGTGTGGGCCATCACATCTTTTATGTGGCTCTTTGTCTTTTGATCTTCGATTGGCAGTTGGCGATGTTAAAAACATAAATCCTTGTTTTCTTTCTTCTCCCTAAACTGCAGAGAAAGGACTAAAGAGATTCTTGAAAGAATAGACTAGTGGTGTCTTTCTCATACGAAAGCCACAGCTTCCTCAATATAGAATTGTTATGAGGCAAATGGAATACGTACCGTTTATTGCAACTGGGCATAGTTATTCGTGAACGCCCACGGGGGAATGGATGTTAGGGAAGATAATTGCCATGCTTACAAGACATTGCCTCCTTGGGATTTTGTATACAATATTGGTCTTGAAGTGTGTGGGTCCGCTTTGTAGGATATATGTCAAACGATTTTTCAAGCTTGAGACGGAATTTCTCATGCTCACGGTCGGACCGAGATGATTTAAATATTACTGACTTCACACTATTATTGAGTTCGATGTGAGAAAAAAATATCTGGCCTCTCCGGGTAAGAAGCCGTAGCTATAAGATAAGATTAGAAAGATGAATGGACAAAGAATAAATTTTGATTTGTGAATTTGAATTTACTTCAACAATTCTGTTCCATTATTCCAGACGGATTTATGAATTTAAGAATATTCAGGTGACAATTTTAGCATACATTACCCATTTTTTGTGTTGGTAAGTACGTCAAATAGGAAGAAAGAATCCAAATGATACCCTAATTAATTTTGTCAAAGATTCACAAATAGGGACCTTTTTTTTTTAAGTTGCGGAAATATTGATTTCGAAACCAACTTTATTGTTTCAAACTGGCTCATATATATATATATATATAAATGAATTCATATATATATATATATATATATAAATGAATTCATAAACAGAACTTTATTTTATCAAAAATGGTTATTGAACAAGAAAAATACGTTGAATATTCAATGAGATATTCAATTTTATTTGTAGAGAAATTCTCTGCCTTCCGGTTGCTATTATGTCACATGGTTCTTTGAGTTTATGTCAAACAAAGCAGAAACATATTCATATTATTTGTTCAAAATGGGCACCATCATTAAATAAGCACAAACATGCCCATTTTGTCCAGTTTTCATTTATTGAATTCATTAACAGAATCATGATTTCTTCGTAGGCTTCAGAACTTATTTCTTGTAAGTTTTTCTTCAGTGGTGGAAAGAGTATTAAGTAGCCATGAACTTTATTTTTTAGTATCCATAGAGAAAATAATCCAGAGGCGTTAGGTAGCGGGAAGCCACTGAATACGACCGTGCATGCCACACCATTTACCCCGGCGAGCTGGACATTCATCGTGCTGTAGGTCGGCAAGCGAGACGGACACTTTCAAGCAGATCTGGGACAGCTTCATTTAAGAAATGAAGATACCAATCTGTGTTCAATGTTTAATTGTAAAAATACAGACCTAGAAGTTTATTCCTTATTTTAGGCCGCCACACACAATTATCGAAATTACTGAATAGCTAAGATAGTAATACAGATTTTATACAGTTTGTTGAGTGTTAAGGGAGATCTTACATCATGTGTAAGTATGAATTCCGAACTTAACTTAAATGAATTCCGAATTGGAAATAAAACCAATGTATTTAACTTAGTATTATTTTGCAATAGCAGTAATAATTAATAAGACAAACAACACATGATATAATATAACCACACAAAAATTTTAGCCAATAGATGATGTAGCTTCCACTCTCGTCCAATTTTGGCAATCTAATAACAAAATACCAAAAAAATCCTAAATTTACCTAACACAGGTTATTTTTCATGTTAAAGTATATATAATTTTTTTGGGGCACACCCTTTATACTAAGTTTAAAACAATGCAGTACTTACCGTCCATTTAAAGTACAAAATAGCAAATATGGTGAACGTAAGAATTATCCAACTTGACGATATCATTCTGAAAAACAAACAAATATACAATAATTAGTTATATTATCTTAATTAATCTACAATAGCGTTTATTACAAAGTATTTAAATAAAGTTTAACATTAATTTATATTTGACTAGTAGGTTGTAATAGCGCAACATTCATTAATAGTTTCTTCTTCTGCTGAACAATTGAACCGTACAAGAACCAGCATTGTTGCTGTTAAAGAAAGTGAAATTGTCTATTGTATTCGCAGTACTTCAGATTGTGATCTTCAGGTTTTTGTAACTATGAAGAAACTAAATAGTTACTTATTTATTTATTTAGTTTTATGTTAATAACACATAGAGTTTAGTTAAATTTATTTTTCTACTTTATACGTTTGTTATTGTGCTTAACATGATTCTAGCTATTATTTCTGATGTCCTTGAATCCGTAAACGGACTCAATAAATTTCATGTACTCTGAGCGTTGCGAACATGTCCAATGTTAGAAATTGAGTTTTTTCACCAAGTATTTTGACGACAATAAAAATTTAGCGAGCAAAATCTGTATAGTTGAACAAAAAAAGCCCCCCCTCCCCCCAATAAAAACGCGCCCAGGAAGTTCAAACTTGAATTCGGTTTAGTATCATCCGGGAATCCGACCCAAAAATTTAGATCAAAGCTCGTCGTCCAACCCCTAGTTGTACATAATTATTGAATTTATCGCGTTTTTATTTTATCACGACTTTTAACGGTATTGAGGAATATTTAGGGAAGCTGTTATATTAGGTTGATGAAGTGCAGATATGATGTAATTAATAGTATAAATATTAATAGAATATAGGAATCATATGTATACCATCATTTAAAGGTTTTTATATGCATTATTAAAATTAGAATTACGAAGTAAGGAAAGATTAACCGGAAATAGAATTTTATTCAGTTTTTACTTTCTCAAACTTGCTGTAAAAGTAAGTATTGTGATCGTGTCAAATTTTCAAATTTGATTTTTCACCAAAAACACATGTCTGAGGCCACCCTAATTCTCAAAAAAGTGGTTTTTAGAAATTGGCCCCTGTGAGTTCTGGTGATAGGCGGTGACCACTGCCTAAGTGTAACTCCAATATGGAGAATCGCTGAAAGCTGAAACATGTTATTTCGTGTTAGTTTTGTCAGAACATTTGACATTATAATTTGAGTCAAAATCGGTCGACCGGAAGTACCAATTAAATAAACAGAATTTTCTCAAAAACGGCCCTATAGAATTTCTATAAACTTAATATATTGATAAATAATCACAAAATTGGACCAAAAACAGACCACCAATTGGACCAATTGGAGTCCACCATGTACAGCCAAGCGTGCGGGGTGACTCATAATTTATCTAAAAGAAATAGTAAAAACAATAAAACAAAAATACGAAACCACGTGGTCCATAGTTAAACCGAAGCATTTTTAAGGCTGAATTAAACATTTTAATCTATATTTGACCTATTACAAACAATTGATGGACATATAACATAAGTTATCAAATTTACAAAAAAAACTTTTTTTAAAAAATAAAAAAATATAACGAAGCCTTAAGATAGTAAAAACTCATATTAAAGTACAAACAGGTTAATTATGAATTTCCTCAGAAGATAGCACGCTCAGTGCCGAAACGTAAGGAAAAAAAATTAAAAACTCTGTAATTAGTACATGTGAAAAATAAAAAAATAATTCTTGGCTGTTTAAACAAGGTTCATTCCACAATCACCCAAAGAAAACGAAAAAAAGAAAATACAAAATACAGCCTATAAAACCAAAAAACCATTAAACTTAGAATATTCTGTCAGTTGCGGTTAATGGGAAAGAAGGTTAAGAGGTTTTTTTTATAATAGGACAGCTTATAAGTTCTCTCCAGAGTCGATTTGCTCATTATTTAATTCGGGTAGTTTGGATAGCTTGGAACATTTTGTTTTGGAATGTAATTATTTAATAATCTTCGGAAGGTCTATATTTCGGAATATGTTAGTGACGTCTTAGATATGAATTTAATATTTTGTAACTTGCTGGTACCAGAGTCAGTTTCTAAAATCAATAAAATTTTCTATTATATTTCTAAGACCCTCAAATTAAGAAATGTTTTGTTAAATCTTTCCTAGAGGCATATCTCTGTTTATTTATATTTTTACTACATGCTGAAAGTGTGACAGCTTGTTGATTTTACTTCATCACTTTTTGGTTTTTATTTTCCATTCTTAAAGGTAAATGTTTTTTTTTTAATTTGTTTAAACTTGATATTTTGTAAAATTTTCTTCTTATTTTGAAGTATGATGTTATTTTATTATGTATATGTTTTATAATGTACTCAACTCTTGCTAAAAAATTATATTTTATGAGCAATAAAAAATAAAAAACAAAAAAATATTGCAGTAAGAAAAGTCGTATGTGTGTGTGTGTGTCACACCAAATTTTTGGTTTTCCATTATTTTCGAACAAAAAAAAAACGCTTTAATCATTTTCTTTAAATCTAGGGTGTACTAACAAAGCGTTTCTAAATTGGAAAATTTAATTTTTGGGATGCCTCACTATTTTGTGATTAAGTGACTGCTGCACATTATATAAAATCCTATGTTGTCGTTGACTAAGATGCTCACCTTTTTTGACTCGAGTGTTTTAAATAGGATTATTTAAAACACCAAAGAAATGAAACATTATTAACAAACAAATAAAAATTAAATAAAGGATTTTTTAGTTTATTTTGTTGAATTTTTTTTTTTTTACTAAAAATGAGGAAGCTTCTTAGATTTATCCAAATTATTTCAAAATATATGATTTACACCGAATTGCTAGAAAGTTTACTTATAAGTATATCCTTCCGGTTACATCAATTATTTAACATGTTTATGCACTTTAAAAGTCGTTAAAAAAACAAGGAACTGATGACTATCATATCTACACCTATTCACGTTATTGATATATTTAATTTTCGTTAAATGGCAAAAGATTATCTAGCCAAATAGTTTTTAAAAATTGGACTTATCTAAAATTCAAATTTTCTCAGTCACTACTAAATAGTGGCGTTTCACTTCTAAACTTCTAGCAATTCCGATTTTACGTGAGAGCTGAAAAGCAAGTCAGACGAGAATTTTCACAACTAAAATTTTTTGAAACAAAAACGCCAGAGCAGAAACGATTCTCGGAAACTTAGCAATTTTTTTCTTTTCTAATTTTGGAGTTTATATTGGATCTCATCACAACATATAAAGATCCAAAACAATCTAAACCAAAACATTAATTACTGATAACTTATAGTTTTACCAAATTACTACAATGCGTTTAGATAATGTATTAACAAATCGCCGGAAGTTCGTTTCACCATTAGTACTAAAAAAAAACAAAACAGATAGTCCATCTATTGCCATAGTAACATGGTAATGACAAACTTGAAGAGAAGGAAATGAAGAAACTATACATTGAATTGGGTGTCTGGGGTAATGTGTTTTTATACATTTAGTGTTTTTATGAATAACTTACCTTATTTTTTGTTAGAAGAAGAATAAAGTTAAATATCAGTGTTAATTGTTAATGGATATTTACAAATATGAGAGTAAAATTATTATAGTAATTACTGTGTGGAACAATAAGGAATTTCAATGAACAATAGAAAGGCGCAGCATAATAAGAAGAAATGAATGCAACTTTGTACAGCTTATAGGTTTTATTTTAAATGAGGAAATATAGGTGATAATTTCGCAGTCGATCAGGGAATGTACATGGAACCTCTTCCATTTTCCCATAGAATCAGCGAGTGCTGACGTGTTCTAAGCACCAGCTTAAGAAACCATGAGGAAATCTGTCAGCAAATAGACTGATGCACATCTTAGTCGTTTTCCGGTCTTCAGTTGCCCAGATAAAACTTAGCATGTCTCAGTTCTGAGAGTGATCTTTAGAATAGTGTTCTTTTGATAACCTCCTCTTTTCTGTGAGTCTTATTGGAAAGATTGGTCGCTTATCCCACAAATTTCTGGACAATAAATGGGGTTATTTGCTTGTCACAATGACAACCATCTCAATATCTTCTACACCAATGTACCCAGATATTTCTACCCATGTAACAAAATTTGCTGAAGCATACCGTAAGATGAATTATGATTGTGAATGCTTTGAGCGGTCTACCTATCAGTAAGATAATATAATGGAAGTGAGAAGGAGAGAAAATTAGAGGGAATCGATTTTTGAGAAATAAACTAGAATATATGCTGTATAATGAAAGAATGCACAAACTGCAAGGACTTTACGAGTATATAGAAGTTAGGTAGCGAGAAATATATAAAAAGACACAGACTGGTTGAGAAGGATGAAGGTTGCTGACTGGTTTTGAACTCGTCGTAAACTGTCCTAAAACTCCTCTTGTAGGGCTAGCTCGGACTATATATATATTTATATATATATTATCTAACACCCTAGTCTGGCCTAGGTAGCGACTAACTAGATTGATTAATTTTTGTGTTTCTCCGCTCTTCGGATCCTATTACTTTACACAGTCTCCTGATTGCGATAGTTTTCTTCGAGTTTGTATTGGATACGCTTTCTAATTATGTAAATATTCGCTTGGAAACTGCTTATAGAGTAATTCCGGGTCCCTGGCGAGCTTTTAGCTCTTTTGTTTGAATTTAAAAGACACTCTTAATTCTATGTTTGGCCAAAAGCTGCGGACCAGCGATTTTTCCTAAACCTGAGTCCCTACAAACTGTAGCAGGTGTTGGTGTAGTGGTTATGATCATGGGCTAGTAAGTGGGAGGTCCCCAGTTCGAGTTCCGCGTATAACTGCTAAATTTTATATTGGTATCAATATTGTTAATAGTAAAGTAGGTGCTTCCTCCACGTTCACAACATCTAATTTAGTAGTTGAACGTGTTTAAGTTCGCCTGAAAAATAGGCATTACTTTTGATATTGAGTGTTAATGCAATCAGAGTTTTCTACAGTTGTCTCTGTTTTAGGAAGCCTGAATTTCACTTATAATTCTAACTAAAATTACTACTTAAAATAGACACAGATTTGCCAGACTTTAAAATAAATCTAATAAGCTGTATAATTATTTAGTTTTTTGAGATGCAAAAGAAAACAAAACTTTATTTGAAAATATTAAAAAAACAAAATTCATCCCAATTTCCTTTAGATTTGCAGTTTATCATCGAAAAGGGCTAACATCCTAATATTGACCATAATTTCTGTAACACTATTTTTTACTAGGGCTATTAGCTTATTGCTATATCGGCTCCAGGCTTGACCAACACCCTCATAGGGCCTCATTTATCTTTAATAAACCCCAAAAAATGATCTACAGGTTTCAAAATCCTCTCACTTAAATATTCCAAAAACCAAATTAACGAATCATAGCCTATATCTCTATAATTTATTGTATTGTACACCATTGGATTCGGTGAAGTTTCTTGGACTGGTTCTTGACAGTAAATTAAATTTGTCGGAACATGTTAAGACACAGCACTAAAAGGCAATTATTTTCCTTTTGGCAATATCGAAGATTCGTAGGTAAAAATTGGGGGATTACTCCGAAGATGATGTTTTGGATTTATGGTATGGTTATTAAACCTAAGTTGTTATATGCGGCTGTGGTGTGGTGGCGTCGCATTGAGGTAAGTGCTAGACTGCTGCTTGAGATTATTCAACGCTTGGCTTGTCTGGTGGTGACCGGTGCGATGCGGACTACGCCAACAGTTGCAATGGAGATTTTATTGAAGTAGCAATGAAAGCCTGTTATAAAATTAAACTGGCAGGTTTTTGGTAGGGTAAGCGATATGGTCATTCCACCATTTATCGCGAGATGCTTCTGAAGGTTCCTGTTACAGGTTTTCCTTCTGATAGAATGTTGAAGACTTTTGTTTTCGAGCATTCTTACAGTGTCAGGTTACCTTCTAGGGAAGAGTGGTCAAGATGGGGTCCGTCTGGGGAGATACCTGATAATTACTTCCGGTGTTACACGGAGGTTCCAGAATGGATGGTAGGTCTGGAGCTGCGGTCTATTTTGAGACCGGAGATTATTTGGTAGTATCTCTTGGTGAATCGACCACAGTCTTCCAGACTGAGGTTTATACTATTCTTTGTTGTATCTTGGATGAGAGGGTACGTAACACTAACTTAAAAGGTGTTTGTATCTGCTTGGTCAGCCAAGCTGCGCTGAAGGCGCTGAGTTCATGTGTCTTCACTTCCAGGTTAGTTTAGAATGTTCTAAAAGACTGGAAGAGCCTTTCTTCTCTGATGGATGTGCTTCTAGTCTGGATGCCAGGTCACATGGGATTTTTTGGGAATGAGGAGGTGGATAGGTTTGCCAAATTAGACGCCTCTCTTCCTTTCATGGGTCCCGAGCCTGCTGTTGGTGTGTCTTCTGGCACATGTCTGTCAGGCTTCCAGACATAGACAGCTTCACAGCATTCATCCTTATGGAAGAGCTCAGTTGGTTTTCGGCAGTCCAAAATGCTCATCGTGGGGGTCCGGACAAGGCCATTAGTGAGACGTTGCTGTGTTTTTCACGGAGCTTCCTCAGGCATCTGGTTGGATCTCTTACTGGAAATTGTGGTTTAAGGAGACATCTCTACATAATGGGGCTCATACCGGATCCATTTTGTAGAGCAATGAGACAGAGGAGGAAACACCCATTCATCTTATGACTGATTGCCTCAGTTGTGAGGAAATTAGGTTCAGGAATTTTGGTCGGAATAGGATGTCTGTGGAAGAGCTTAGGCTACTTCCGCTTAAGGCTATTGTCCGATTTATTCGGACTGCGGTGAATCTTAGATGGATTAGATCCGGGTCTGGATTTTTGTTTTAGACCCGGTTTTTTGTTGTTTTTCTTTGGGTAGCTACATGGGCCCAGTGAGGCTTTGGATAGCGTAGGGTTTGGTCCCCCCCACAGACAAATAATAATAATAATAATAACACCATTGGATTGTTATTAAATCTGATAATAATGTCACAATAACTCGATATTATTATAATGTTTGAAAATATTTGTTTTATAAATTTATGTTTAAAATGAGGTTCAAATATCAGATGCTACAACTTGCTTTTATCTGTTGTAATAAATATTTGAATTATTATGCGAGACAAAATATTTTAAGTTTAAAACATTTTGTCAAGCTTAATGAGCAAAAGTAAATGAAAGAGAGAATTTTATAATTTTATCCGGTAAAATCGTCTTATCATATGAAAATGAAATAAATCGCAATTGTAATTTTTAATGATCGCCAAAACAACTTCCTTAAAAGACCTTTATTTATAATAATGACCAGAACATAGTTCAAGGAATTAACCACAAATCCAATGCTGCTAGGAGATATACACATGTGCCTTTCTGTACATCTATGTTTGTCAATACACAGGAGGCACTTATTAGTATGGAAGAGGATGTGTTACGAGTTTTCCGATTGGTATATACGAACCCAAATAGTAACGCACATCAACTGTCTATGACTAGTGTATTGGAAGAAGTAGATGAAAATCTATTTTATTTGAAGAAAATCATTATTTGAAGGATATTGAACATGCAGGTACTAGACCACCGTTAGAAGAGAGGTCACAGAACCTAAGTTAACTTTGTCTTTTGCCCCTTCTCACAGGGGCGCATTTGAACTACCAAGATAAAGCATTCTTTCCAGAGAGAGTCTAATTTTGTACTCAACGGGAACGGTCTAAATTGGATAGTCTACCAGTATTATTCAAGGGGTCAACTTCAGTGCCAGTTATAAGTTAAAACAAAAGAGTTTATAAATCAATCTACCTAGTTTCTGTGTATTAATAAGCATATTATTGTGATATTATAAAGTATTTAAATTCATTTAGAGAATAATATATTTATTGCTAACTACTTACTTATTTCTAATACTTCTCACTCTTTAAAACATACGTACACACAAGCCCATTACAAAATCGCTCTTGTTACAATACTTACAAACATACAACACACCAATCACATTACACTAGCAAATGATTAGCTAAGCACTGTTCGTGTTGTGGACTAGGATATCTAAGAACCTCCTATATTTTGAAGAAGTAGTATAGTTTTATAATTGTCGAGCAAATTGGGCAAAATTATGTAGCCGAGTCAAAAATTTCATGTTAGTAACAAGAAAATACTTTTATATAGGAAGTTTAAGTAATATGTGTTGGTATAATTGTATTTATTGTGTTATTTTATTATTTAATTTTTATATTTTTTCAAGAATATTAGTCATTTAATTTTTATTAATTTCTAAGGAAATCCCACCGGATATCAAATCCCAACCCAATTTCAATCATCTTTCCAATAATACTGTTTAGAGAGAAACTAAAACCCCCTAGAGACAGCATTGTTTATGTAAATGTAATTATTGTAAATATTTGATTTAGATTCGGATTTGGGATGTTTGTAAATTAATGTTTTTACAAAGAAACATTGATCAAACAATACAAGACACATTTCTAAGCAGGTGATAATAATTTTTAGAGAAAGGATAACTATGAAACAACATACAGGATAGTGCGTTTCAGAACTATTGAGATCTCAAAGACGCCACACCTTAATTCTTAATAATAGCAACTATTATCAGTCAATTTCTCCTTGAGAAGAAGTATATTAGTTAAATAACATTAACGAAATTAGACAACAGACATTAAAAGTTCATCATTTCGTAAATTAGTACACAGAACAGTGGATATAAAAACAGGATGTAATATCATTGCGAAATGTATAGATGTTGTGCAAAGAGTATGGATCACCATCTGAAAAAAAGAAATCCTTTTATAACTGTGGCCAACCTGTATTTATAATAATATGTTTTGTCTGTGAATCTTCAATGAATAAGATTTCTGTTCTTTTTTTGTCACGCTCATGCTAAATCATCTTCTGATGAAATTGAAGGCACGATATTGTCATTGTTTCTACGATAATATAACCTTTTAACCACCACAAGTATATTATCAAGTGAATTATTGAATCTGGTCCTTTGTCTTTGATTATAAACTTTAATATTACGGTGAACTCTTAAGGTGCCAATGTTTCTAAATTTATTTTGTACTCTCAGATCTGAAAAAAAAACACTAAAATTCAGCGCTGACCTAGTGCTGGAAACTTACAAAAGCTTAATAATCTTGCATGACATACTGACACGCTTTTCTTTTACTGCAATTTACATAGTTATACTCGGCCAAATTTTCTTCACTCAAGCTTTTACTAAATATTTTATTGACTTCTATATTACATTGGTGGAAGAACTTAAACTGTAATAAAGCCGATATTTTTGAGAAGAGTGGCCTCCCAGCTATCCAGAACCACTCTCTATAAATTTAATTTTCTCCAAACCAAATAGGTAGATTTATATACATATTGTAGTTAAAAACAAATTTTTTTATAGACATGGAAACAGTGTGTATACCATTTCAAAAATCGATTTCTAAAATCTGGTATGAACGCAATATTACTTTCTCTTACTCCTAGTAAGAGGAAGTATTGTAATCGTGTCAAATTTTCGATATCGAGTTTTCACCGGAAATATCCGTTTTGAGGTCCCCTGAGTACAAAAAATTGGTTTTTATCAAATGGTCTGTGTGTGTGTGCGTGTGTGTGTGTGTGAGTGTGTATGTGAACAGCATAGCTCAAAAACGAAAAACCGTAGAAAGTTAAAACTTGATATTCCGTTTAGGTATCACATGGTATCTGACAGTGGGTCAGCTGTCAAAATTCCTCAACCGGATGTACCACTTTACTTGTTGGTTTTTTGCTTTTTTGCGATTTTCTCAAAATTGACTCCCACGATTTTCTTTAAATTTGGTATATCAACTACACATACAAAGAGCTGAACTTTTATTTAAAACATTTTTCTAAGGCAAAATTATTTAATGGCACTTTTAGGGGAGGGGGGGGTTATGTTTTTCTCTAAAGTGCTATAATAGGATTATAATTCTTCATCCAAACAAATAATTAGAAATAAGATGAGATGGCCAAAATTAGAGTTTCAAGGGAATTAATTAACCGGAAGCTGCGCTTTTACTGAACGGTTTTTTCAGTTTTCGTCGTATGTGAATTAATTTGGTACACAAACTATAAAATTTGTCAAATATAATTTTGAGAACTGGACTAAGAGAAAGTTGTGTGAGTGTTTCACACCAGATTTTTTTTTTTTTTTTTAAGCGGAGAGGAACTGAAAATACACTTTCCGTCTCTTGAAAAAATTAATATGTTTCTCATTGTGGGTATCAATTTATTATTCCAAATCGATTGGATTATTCCGGATTTAGTTAGATGAAAAGTTACATAATTAGCAATCAACTCTAGGACACTATCCTGAGTTAAGCGCATAAAACAGCTCTAGTAGGGATGGTTAGTGGAACAAAAACTAAAAACTAAAAAAAATTCCTAAGCTATAGTCCTTTCAGCAGTAATGAAATTAGTGTTTTGCGTTATGGGACGAATGTTTGGATGAGAGGGTGCGCAACAGTATTTGAAAGGTGTTTATATCTTCTCGGATAGTCAGGCTGCGTTGAAGGCGCTGAGTTCATGTGCCTTCTCACTTCCAGGTGTGTTTCTGGAATGTTCTAAAAGATTGGAAGAGCTTTCTTCTTTAAAGGATATACTCCTAGTCTAGGTACCAGTCAAATGGAGATTAGTGAAAATGAGAAGGTGGACAGGATTGACAAATTAGGCGCTTCTCTTCCTTCCATTAGTTCCGAGCCTGCTATTGGTGTGTCTTTGGCACATGTCTATCAAGCTTCCAGCCATGGACAACTTCACAGCACTCATCCCTATGGATGAGACAGTGAGTTATCGGCAGTCTAAGATGCTCATTGGAGGGGGGGTCGGGAGGGCTTTTAGCGTGGGGGTGGTGCTGTGTCTTCCACGGTGCCCTCAGGCATCCGGTTGGTTTCCTTACTGGTCATGTTTTAATGAGACATTGGGCTCATGCCGGACCCCTTTTTTGTAGGGTTTGTGAGACGGAGTAGGAAACACCCATTCATCTCATTACGGATTGCATGGGCTATGAGGAAATTAGGTTCAGGACCTTAGGCCGGAATAGGATGTCGGTGAAAGAGCTAGGCTATGTTCTTTAATGGTTATGGTCCGTCCGATTTGTTCGGGTCCGATTAGGTGGGTGAAACCCAGGCCCGGACTTTTGTTCCAGAACCAGTAGTTGTTATTCTTTTGGGGCAGCTACCTAGGGCCCGTGGAGCTTTTGGATAGCGCATAGTTAAGCCCTCCACTCCTTTGAACAATAAAATTATGGGATGAAAGATCCCTATACAATTTATTATGTGGCATCAATTTTCACGATCTTGTCTTTACATTTTGTTGATTTGTATTGTATTAATAATGTATGGAATTTCCGTTTTTCTTATACAAAATATAACACCAATTTTGACTGTTAAAAATGTTTAATGATGGAAACTTTTTCACCATAATTTCCATTACTATCCACACATTGTGATTCCAGATTTATAAAATTCCTAGACTCTGAATGAATAAAATTCTACAAAAACATTTTCGCTTTCTTCATTGATTGTGGAATTTTTTCCTCTTGCAAAATGTGCAGAATGGGTTGGTGGTAACAGTTTGTTGGAGAAAAATCTTGGGAGTAAGGAGGATGAGCCAGAATCGTCATAGGATGAGCGAATTAACATTTGGGGGAGTCAGACGTGACGCATGAAGTTCTAATTCTCTTAAACAGTACTGAATCTTTTCTAGTTGTTAGTAGTCTGATAGTTCAGGCCTAGTGAAGTTTGCAACAGGAAGGAATAGTCAAAAATAACGGTGATCATGGGACCACAAAAGTTATATCATCACTGTCCGAGAAAGTGGGTTTGATATGAGTATGTGACAAGACCCATCAAAAACATCGTCCTTTGTCAAACTTATCAATTTATAGTCATTATTTATGACGCGGCTAAAAAAAATTCTTTTATTTATCCACTTTTTTTTCACTTCCCTTACAGATGCCTGCAAATTGTGATAGCATCTGATGCATTTTCTAAGTTTTTCTAAATGCATTTCTTTAGGGATCTGCTTTCACCTCGCTTACATTTTCTAGGCTTTCAGAATTGCTGTATAGATTTTCAAGGCTAAAACATTCCGGAAGAAAATTTAGAAATAAACAAAAAAATTGCAATCGTTAGCATCTCCTTTCCCAAATGCTGCATACTTCTATGAGTAGTTATGGCCATGGAATATCTAAGTTGAAAAGCTTAAAGAAGAATTAATTATCTTATTTAGTAAAATCTTTTGCAACCTGAGTTGCCAGATAGGAGTAAAAGTATATAGTGGACATAAAAGAGTTCATGTAACAAATCCATTGTTATATAAGCATCAACAGAATTGGTTTGAATAACACTATAAAAGAAATGTAAAAACCCAGTAAATAGAATGTTAAAATCCAAAATTGCTTTTATTTCTAGAAGTGGGGTTGGTTTTTATTTTATTATTAAAAGCTTTGTTAAAATTGCTAAATTGAATCCTAGATTATGACGTGATATGAATTACCACTCACGGGAAAATTGCATGAATCAATTAAAAATTCATTTACAAATCTTTGTTGCACAAAAATTAGGTTACTATTTGTTAACAAAATAAAAAGTAAACAAGATAAGGAAACAGTGTTTTATGATGTCCGTGCGTGGAAAGAATGTTTCTCAGAGATTTTCCCAAAGCATACAACTACCAAATAAACACAGAGTACCTCTGACCACATTCAACGTGAGAGAAGACAAAAATAGTTGCTCAACACCTATATATGTACAATGTTGGGGCGGCCAGTATCTCTGAACAAAGTGGCCCATTCTTGTCTTTTAGGTCTCACCCATTAACTTCATTCTTTCCATTTTATATTACTAATTTGTCTTCTTCTCTTAAAAGTTTCTTTTTCCACTAACATTCCTTAATTAGAAAAGTAGCAATTGTTTGTTGTTTAAGTTACTTTAATGTTTGTCAATTATGAATGAGTATGTGTAGTCATTTCCCATGAAAGTTTATGAGTGAGTCCAGGATAAAATAACATTTGCGAATGGCACAGTTCAAATTAAAAAGAACAGGAAGTTATAAAAAAAAAAATCAATAAAAAGAAGTTAGGATAATGAAACAAAACAATGAATCCAATTTTGAATTCTTATTGCCTCGTTGTTATTGAGTTTCTCCTTCAATATCTCACTAAATATGAAAGAACAATTGAAGAAGGAATAATCTTACACAGTCTGTTTCTTGTTGTTGATAAAATGAGGCTTTATAATAAGGCATTCTGATCAAAGGTTTATGAGATGAAATGGAGAAATAAACACATGAATAAAAAAAAAACCTGCAGATGAAGGAGAAATCAATCACCATATAAAATATGTCCAGTGTTTACTGGGATCCATTCTAAAATATATACATAAACAATGTTCTTGACGTTGTTGGTAAAACAATAAACATTTTGTGATTATTAGTTGGCGATAAAACTCTAATCTAATTTTATCCCATGTGATGGCATAACAAGATAAAAGAAAATTACGTGTTATTAGTATTATTATTACAGAAGATATCAATAATTAAGAATGGAACAAAGTTTTTTAAGGAATTGTAGTAGCATAATTAGTTCCGGATGTAATTGTTGAATATTTTTATTAATGTATTCAAGGAAAAGTGTTTTTTTATCAATTAAAATTACTTTTCTTAATGAAAAATCTTTAAGTTGATTCGTAAAGTTTAGGTATCATATCTTCGGTCTTCAGGGTTGTATATTATTTTGCAAATTATTTATAAAATATTTAAGATCGTTTCGAATCAGATAGTTTCACCCCGAATGAACAACAAGTATAAGAATGAGCAATACCTTTTACTTTATTGTTTTAGATTGCAGTGAGCATGAAAATTCAAAAATATGCTTTTTTTTTTATGTATAAAGATGTCTGGCCGATAAACTAAATGAAGTTTTGTTAATAATTTAATTTTGAAGGTAAAAACACGACTAACTAAATAAAAATAATATATATAAAATTAGACGACTTACATTTGTGAACTTTGCTGTTAAAATTTGATTCAGCAGCAGTCTGAGAAAATGTTGAATGATAGAGAGCCAGGAAACTAGGAGGCAAACTGATGAGATAAAAGTAATCCTGAACACAACAGTTTTAGGTTGTATACACACAATTGAAGTAAAGAAGTTAGGGCAATGAGTTGGCCATTTATGGGAAGTACATTCCCTCTTATATACTCTCCCCTGATTATCTCACGTCTGCTGCCTCCACCACATTCCTCCGCCACTGTCTCACCATTAACACACCTCCCCCACTTCCAATATCAACCCTGTTTACACTATGTTCATCCCTCTACACTTACTTATCTTATATCCACATAAACTTGGTGGTATGTGTGCTTTACGACAGTTATCACTTTTATAACCTTGAACTAACATGAACATTTTAAGAGGCCATCACGGTCCCATTAATTGTAATAACAAGAACTTGATAGATTCTAGTAAATCCTGACAAATATCTATCTTTATTTTCTCTCTGTTTGTTAAATTGATTACTCCTTTTTTTTTAAAAAAAAAAAGAAGTCTATTTTTATTTGTATATGTAGTGTTTTCAAAGGAAAATATAAATTTAAACTATTATTATTATTATTATTATTTCAAATTGTAGCAATTGTTGACCGTTAGAAATGATCAGATGTATCTATTAGTTGGCTCATCGGCCAGGAAGTATCGGCCAAGAAACACTAAATTGAAGAAGGTAAACAATGTTTGCCAAAACGTCGGGTTTCAACTAAAAAACACTTGAAAATTTTTGGTGTTTTCTTGGATACTTCCTGGCCGATAAGCGAACTAATAGATATATCTGCGTATTATTATTATTATTCAAAGGAGGGAAGGGCTTAAACCCTACGCTATCCAAAGTCTCCATGGGCCCCATATAGCTGCTCCAAAAGAATAACAACTATCGGGTCTGGAACAAAAGTCCGAGCCCGATTTTCACCCACCTAACTTTTACACATTTTGACCATAGGTTGGACCATTTCGACTAGGTCTGACCATAACCTTATAAGGACATAGCCTAAGCTCTTCCATGGACATTCTGTTCCGGCCAAAGATCTTGAACCTAATTTCCTCGCAGCCCAAACAATCCGTCTTGAGATGTATGGTTGTTTCCTCCTCCGTCTCACAAACCTTACAAAAAGGGGTCCGGCATGAGCCCCATGTCTTCTTAAGCCGCAATGGCCAGTAAGGAAACCAACCGTGTGCCTGAGGTAGGTCCATGAAAGACACAGCACCCCCTCATTAAAAGCCCTGCCCTGCCCCCAAATGAGCATCTTTGACTGCCGGCCACCCACCTAATTTAAACTATATAAGGTCTTTTATGTTTTTCACTTTCATCATCTATTTCATGCAAATGTGCACCAAAATGCTATTTTTTGTCAGGCCAGAGTATATAAAGTGTGCCATTCTTTGTATCCAGTTTTCGATTTCATGGGCTAGCCCATGTTTAGTGCTGAGTATTGTCACAAAAATACATTTAGTTTTGAAACAATATTAATAATATTTTTTAATTATCACAATAAAAACGAATTATTGAAAATATTTACATCACTTTCTTCGATCACATTCTTGGTAACTAACCAAAATTTAAGAATGATGCGAAAATGGCGATATAGAAAATCTATTCTATTTACTGTGATAACATATTTCACTAAAACAAAATAAAAAAAAACAAATCGGGTGTGAAAGTTACACGATTTCCTGTTAGTACATGTTTTGTGGCCTCTACATTTTTGTTTAGACTAGCCCCCCTTAATCACGGAGATTTTCCCACAATAGGCACAATATCTAGAATTACTTCCTGTATTCGACACCTATACAAGATGTGGCGCCTTTTGAGACTTTTCAAGTCCACAGAAGGGAGATATATTTCTCCTGAAATGGCAGCCTCTTTATCCAAAATATCTACTACGATTTCGTTATTTCTAAAGCTAGACCGTCCTCTAATCCTTTTAAAACTTACCCTTAAGCTTTCTTTCAGATATTGGAATGTCAAGAAGGTCCATTATTTATTTTTGGGCGAGAAGGCTGTTTTTATCAGCGATATTATTATTACCAGTCTGTGTATAAAACTGTTCATGCTTCAGAGTCTAATGAAGAGCCAGGTAAAAAGCGATTCAATTCTGAGGAAATTACCGATTATTTTACTGCTAAGAAAACCAATTTGCAGTTATTATTTATTTCGTTAACAGCATTTTGCGGTTGAATTTAGAACTGAGAGTAAAGCAATTAATTCAGTTTAATTTGACTAATTTTCTTGAAACTTACAATGTTTAATTAAATGTTTAGTTGAGGTGGCCTTAAAGAAAAGCGGTAGGGGTTATAATGCATATTGCAATGTTTTTCACTCTAAACTAGCTACTGCACCTAGTTTCAAGTGGGTTCGTATAGATAAAATACTCTAACCTCCAATAAAGAAAACACCAATTTATTGTTATACACAATAAATTACAAAATACAACACTTAATAATAATTAATTCACAGTTTAAATCGCAAAAGTTCACTTTTTATACACTTTTCACAAACTAGTGACTTCGTTTG